>JASANF010000481.1:0-21199 GCA_030248245.1 Trissonchulus sp. WLG1_4
GTGTCGACTTTCATGTCGATTGCCGCTTCCAGATCTCTGACCGATAGAGTTGGTTTGCACACAAAGCTAGAGTTGTGTTTCAGAGCCGCGGAGCTGATGCGCAGATTGGAGGTACGTTTTCTTTTTTTCTTTTTTCGGCAAAATTTTTCGAAGTGACCTGTGTTGTGGCAAAAGTGACATTCAGCTGTTTTTGCGGGACATGTAGGCGCTTTGTACTTGTGATCCGTATTTCCACAACCGCCACACATAGACCTGGCCGCATCTGCAAAATACTGCGAGTTCTTTGTGCCTTGACGACTTTTACTTTGAGGGCAGGGTTTTGGCGAGTAGCATTGACGCCAAGGTTTTCCCGGAGGTGAGTTTGGGTGTCGAGCGCAGTTTCAGCAATTTGCATCATCTTGTAGATTCGGTCGAGATCAGGAGTAGTTTCCTCTAGCAGTTTTAAACGTGTGTCTTTGTTGCGGCAGCCGTTCACCAGCAGCACAGCAAGGAACTTGTCCTCTTGGTCTGCGAAATCGCAGTCGGACGCTAGGGTTTTCAGGGCAGCCAGGAACTCAGCTGCAGTTTCTTGGGCGGTTTGTTGTCGGCAAAAAAAGTCGACGTGAGCGCGTACCTTGTTGATTGGCTTTTCAAACAGACTGCGAACTGCTTGAGAATAGTCGGCGTAGCTATGGGTGTTTTGCGGAAAGGCTGAGGGTGCGAAGAGAATATGGAAAGGCTAGAATATGCGAAGAGAATAAGCATCCCTCAGCACCCAAAAGCGAGAACAAGTAGTGATTTCTGTCGCAATCGGTAAGTCCATCGTTATCTTTTCGGTTGCGATCGATCAGTTACAGATAGTTCTCGAACATGCCCATCCATAGCTTGAAAGATGGGGTCGCTGGTTCACCAATGCGGTCGAGATATTTTAGATGGCAAAGTACAGTTGACGACATTGTACCAGACAGCTTCGTAGCGAATAAACCGAGAGCTGCTGAAATCAGGAGGAACAAAAGGAGTCTGGGGTACCGGTGAGGTTCCCACTAGCGAAAACACCCGGGCCGACGTTTGCCGTATGCGAAGAAACAACGGAACGGCCTAACCGTGTAGCGAAAATACCAGGATTAGAGGAATTCGCAGCGCCAATGATATGACGCAAGATAGTCTTTACTAAGACATGTGATTACCGTACACTCTATATACTGCAATGACAAGTAGTAACAAGTTCTACAACAGAACATCTATGTTTATACTGCTGGTCACATCAGTTATAAGATTTATATGGGGCCTTATTCTCGAAGTAAAGGCCATAGTGAAACTTACTCATGGAGAGGCGGTGAATCAAAATATGCAACATTGAGATCAATCAAAAACTATCATTTTGCATAAAGTATGTTTTAACAGACGGGTGCGGGGATGCTACTAAAATTTCAAAACTTGTGCGTTGAACCACATTAATTGGCTATACTTTGTGAAAGTACTGAAAGTTAGGGCGCAATGTGGGCTGAGGGATAGGCTTCACCGCAAAAACGGCCAAATTTTCAAAAATTTTCCGAGTGGTCAACTTCAACAGGCTACATCTCAAAAACCAAACGGCCGCGGGGCAAATCCTCGATACATTTTTCTGCACTCATATTACCCTACAATATACGTAAATTCAGCCAAGTCGGAAATGGTCGAGTTTTTACGTCATTGGGGTGTGTAACAAGAGTCGATCCTTACAGAATATGCGTCTTAACTACTGTATAGGGTTCAAAAAAATTCTTCAAAATTTTAGCGCAATCGGACAATCCTACAAAAAATGTTGCTGGCTTGAAAAAATAAATGCTTACGGTAACTCGGCATTCGATATCTTTTTACTGCCTCAACCGATTTGCCTAAAATTTGGTATGAAAATAGCCAATCATTGTGCGCACATATTTTTTTGCAATTATTGTTGTAGGCAACTATACCACTGCTTTTAGTGCTGGGAAACCTACCTTTAAAATACAAATAGCAGTTTTATGAAATCCACAACTAATTTGAAACAAAGAATTATTCACGTAGAAAAGTAAAGGGCTACCTTTTGATATGGGACCCATGTCTGTGATACAAACGTACTATGCGCGCAGTGATTTAGCAGTCACGTGTCATTATCACGAGGTTTAAAAGTATTTTTTTGTGAAAGAACGAGCAGTATTGTTTGTTTACGGAGGTAGTGTTGTGAAAGCAGTCAATTTTGCGTGACTGTAAAACGTTTTTCAGTTCAAGTATGTTCAAGTAAAACACAGCTGGTACTGTTTTTTCAATTTTCAAATTTATTACATACGTGTAAATGCACTGGCATGTAAAGCTATTTCCATGAAAATCTATTTTTCTTGCTGTAAAAAGCTCAAAACTTTTCAAAAAATTTTTCATGTGATATGCACATCAAAATAAAAGAAATTCAAGCTTGAACAACTATTGTTCTTACGATGTATGGTTATTTTTGCGCATTTTCAAAATATTGGCCAAACATTTCAGTAGTTCCACTTAAAGGTAGCGCTCCGAGAATTTGCACGTACTTAAAAAATTTTATTTTCATACTTTCATGATTATAGTGCAACTTAGCAAGGTGTGAGGTATCAAATTGAACGTTTTTGCAAAAGGATTTGCCATTTTTCATTTTTTGTGTCTGTCACGTGACTCGCAAAAACGCTATTCACAGGGCACACATAACTCAAATCAAACTCTATCAATTTTGACAATCTATAGTTCGTTTGAAAGGTTTTTAAACGTGTGGGATGCTAAATTTGTTGTTTTTCAAATTTCGTGCTAGATTGTGATTTAGAACGGTTGATAACTTTCATGTGACTTTAACAACAAATACTTCGCTTCAAAGTCCACGTATTAAAGAATGAAACCTAAGCAGTTTCTTAGACTTACTTCATTATATTGTGTCCTAATTTTATATCTCAACTCTAATCATGCTATTTGGAATCTGTGCCCTTTGGCAAAAAACCTTGATGTTTTATTGAAAAGTTGCTTGGCTTGTTGCATGTTTTTAGTTTTCTGACCGAACGGCTTGAATTGATAGACGCTTGCTTCAACTATGTTTGTCTATTTATCAAAAAAGAAATTGATTTAGTTTTACTTCGATTTTTTTGCACAGTTTTTTAGTTTGGTAATGTTGGAAAAATATTCACAAAAACGCAAATTTCAGATTTTCAATTTTTTTGAAATTTTTTCATTTTGAATTATGCACGTATATCAACCCCTGAACGCCTTCTGAACAACTTTTTTTCAAGAACTATAGGTCGATTTTGCTTCAAAAGAATAATTTGCCAAAAAACAAATTCTCGAAGCACCACCTTAATAAACCCTTAGGGATCGAATAAGTTTGATGAAAATACACTTTTTTAAGCTAGTTTTTTGTTAGCTACTTTTCGGCTTCTCCAACTTTTCTCAACGGTTATTTACATTAAAAAAATCCGCTCAATTTTGTGACACTGTCGCTTGTGTGGGCAAACTTCAGGTTTTTATGTTTGACAATAACCTTTTTTGATTCGTGATAGCTCCGCACCAAGTCGTTTTTTGTTGTAAAAATTGGTTGAAAGTTAAAAAACAAGTGGATGCAGGTGTACCTTCTTCAAAACTGCTAATTTCTGTTCTGCAGCGTTTTCAAGCTGACCAATATAACAAAAGACTATTGTATTTTGTGGCAAAACATTTGAATTTAAAATATGAGAAAAAATATAAATACCTACAGTTTAAGCTATAGATCGTAAAATTTGAACCAGGTTTCGCTCAGTTATGCCATTTGAAAAATTGTGCGCATTTAGTAAAAATAGAAAATTTCAATCGGTCATAAAAAATTAGAACAAGGCAGCAGGAACGTGAAACGTACTCAAAAGCTTTGTAGCTGGCTTTAATATTTTTAAACAAAAGTTATCCTAGCTTGAACCTGCGTCAAGTTGTAAGATAATAAAGTCATGGAAGTTATTCGGAGCGCCGCCTTAAGGTAGCGCTCAGCAACAAAACTCATGTATGGCGCTCGGTTCACGCAATATGTAGTAAGTAACACCACTTTAATTGCATATCAAACAGACATCAAAAAACCTATTTATAGTACAGTTCAGCACTTTAATGTGAATTTGTCAAATTTTTTGACCATGTCGAATATCCTATTCACACTGATTTTGTTTTTGACCTAGCTCAGCGAAATTTCAACCGATTTTGACAATCTTGGTATCAATAGAAAGATCTTTCAAAAATCTAGATGTGATCGATCTTCGATTTTTGATTTTTAGTTGATTTTAGTTTGATTTTCTAAAATCAGTTGTGTTTGAGCGACTACAAATAGTGCTGCGAGCCAAAATTTGGAAATCAAAAAACTTTCACGTCTGCATTTATATTTTTTCTTTCATAGTGCAAATTTTCAACTCGATCGCTATCGGCAGCGGGGAGCCAGGTAAAAAAAAAGTAGTCGATTTCGATACGCAAAAATGTGAGGTTTGCCCACAAGTTTCACTGTTTCAAAATTTAGACCTTTCCTATGACTGCATATTTCCGTTGAAAAAGTTACCAAAAGCCGTACTCAATTTTTTAAGAAATTAAATCAAATAATTGACATTTTCGAAGATTTATCAGCTTTCTAGGTTTTTTATTTTCTGTTTCCTATTTTCACGGCTAAATAACTCAGCGAAGCTTCAACGTATTCTTATGTTTAATACATCAATTTAACGCTAAGAAACCGCGTATTTCAGTGATATGAGTAATTATTTTATATTGATACAAAAAATTTTATGCTACAACTACAAAATTGTCAAAAAAAATTTTAAAATTTTTTTCACATATGCACATCAAATGATTCTTTTCATTCTAAACAACTTTTCTTCAAGACATTATGGTCAAAAATGTCGCTGAAAAAAATTAAACGCCAAAGTCGGTTCCCCTGTGCGCCACCTTAAGGTGGTACTAACAAATGTGCAGTGGTTTTATAAATTTTTGTTTTTAGTTGTTTCAAACTGTATTTTTTGAAAAGAAATCTGTCAAAAATTGATTCACATACACAAAATGGCAAATGAAGTTAGCAGAATCATGTAAAAATTTTTTATGAGCAAGCCAAGCCAACAAACCAAATTACACAACAGGAGAGTGGAAATTTAACAGTTTTGGCCACTTTTCTAAGCGCATGCGCAGCGCATAAACACAAAAATGAACATGAATAAACTTTTGCAAATTTTTTATACCCTAAATGATTTTTTTAATTTTTTATATTTTTGCGCAGATATAGAACCCGAAAGTTGAGTGTAAATAGACACTGTTTATTTTGAAACCGTATATTTCATTTAATAAAGACAAATCATAAAATCTTGCATTTAGGGTTTAGGTAATTCATTTTTAAACATTTGTGCCATTTTTCGAATGTTTTTGTTTTTAAACTCTTCAAAAAGTGGCCAGATTTGAAAGTGCTCAAAAAAGCCAAATTGGTTTACTTTCAACACGTGCCATACAAATCATCTTTACAGTTTTACATTAAAAGCGACTTTTCAAGGGGTAGTTTGTGTAGGCAAACCTTTCTAAAAAAAATTCCAAAATACGTTGACCAACATTGACAAAAATACACTATTTTTCAAACTAATTTTTCGTTAGCTACTTTCTGGCTTCTGAAACTTTTCTCAACGGATTTTAGTACTGAAAAATTAGCTCTATTTTTTGGAAAATTACGTATGTGTAGGCAAACTTCATGTTTCTGAAATTGGGCTATAGCGTACATTTTTTTAAGTTTACTGTCAGCTGCGAAAACCGATCCGCTTGAAAATTCGCAGACTGTTAGAGCAGATATATTCGGAGACGCCAAACTTCTTGAATTGTAATTATTATAATTTGGCTCAATATGATAGGCTTTTTAAAACGTCACTTTTGATAGAAATTAAAATAACTAAAAATTTGTCGCCGGTAATGAAAATTCGACAAAAATGGCACCTCGGCAAGATAATTGTCTTTAATTTAAGCTATAGACTGTTAAATTTGGTTGAGGCACCATTGAGCTACGTCATTTCAAAAATTCGTCAAATTTTTCAAAATTTCAATTTTGATGCAGTCATAAAATTTGTTACAATGTTCCAAGACTCATCAAAGTTTACAAAAATGCTTGCCTGGTGTTCATCTTGATTGCACTCAAGAAAAAAAAGTTCGCATCAATAAGAAACAAAAAATCATAGCAATTTGACTTATTGGAAGTTACTCAGAGCGCTGCTTTAAGGGGGTAGTGTCGCGAAAGCAGTTTTGCTCATAGGTTGCAAAACGAGATCTTTTTGCTTTGAACTTGTACGTTCACTGAGAAACTAGTCCAATGCTATTCTGTGTTAAATAAGTACTGCCAGACAGTAGACTACCAATATCTACCAATATCTTGAACCAATCACCGATTGTAAGACATTACACAATAAGGACATGAGAATTCAACTAATTCAGCCAGATATCAGATTGGCCAGCTTGTGAAGCACACATAACGTGTGGAGGCACAGTTTTTTTGCCACAAATAAGAAAAAAGAAAAATAAAGGTTCGTTTTTCTTTTGATTTTAAAATAAGCGTCTAAATTTTTCACAATTTATCATTATTGCTGTGAGTACTTCACTGTTTACGCACAGTTTAACAGTTCAAACAGGTATTACTCCGCAACCACTCAAGCAATTTGCACTAAATTTTGTGTGCATAAACTACAACATATGTCCTTTTAGTCTATGTAAACAAAGTAAACAAATAAGTTGATAATTGTGACGAAAAAATCGAATGTGAATAGGTTTTTAAAACGTCATTTTTCCGACTTTGCGACCTCACTGCAAACAGTATACTGCATCAATTTTGATGAAACTTGGCGAAAATACTTGCCTCAACATGTATTTTCAAAATATATAAAGAACGATGTCTTACCTTTTTCTAAAAATGTTTTACAGTTACGCAAAATCGACTGCTTTCGCGACACTACCCCCTTAAGGGGGCGCTCCGGGAATCAAGGATTTGGGCCGTATTTTTTTAAAAACAGCCAAAATGACCTATCATTCTTGACGGAAAGTTGCCCAGAATAGTATTTCTGATGTTTTGACGTGCATATCTCCATAGCAAAAAAAATGGAAAAAATTGGACAATTTACTGATTTTATTCGACTTTTAGGCCGTGTTTACATTGAGCTTTTTTTCAGCTGCTCGAGCAGCTGAAAAAAAGCTGCAGCTTTTTTTCGCCATTTCCGGCTTTTTTTCAGCTGCTCGAGCAGCAGCAAAAAAGCCGGAAACGGCGAAAAAAAGCTGGAGCAGCTGAAAAAAAGCTGGAACTGCAGCGTTGTCATGACAACGGAGCAGCTAGTCTATAGTGACCGCCATACTTATCCGCATTTTTTCAGCTGCTCCAGCTTTTTTCCAGCTGCTCGAGCAGCTGAAAAAAAGCTGCAGCTTTTTTCAGCTGCTCGAGCAGCTGAATAAAAGCTCAATGTAAACACGGCCTTACACAAATTCAGCAAGTAAGCCAGTGCATAAACGCTTTTTGAGGTTTTCCAAACAAACGATACGTAAATTTTATTAGTCGTAATGAAAAATTAAAACAATTTTATTGCGTTCTGTGCAAAAAAATCGCACAAGAAAACATTTTCAGAAGCAGCAGACTCAAATATAGGCTGTGTGAATACAAAACCAAATTTTCAGGATTCGATTACAAAATGCTGGTAAGGTATTTTTGTACAAAATTTTGCACAATTATAGCCTTATGACAATGCGCAGTTGAACAATTTTTTAGTTTTTTAAAATAAAGCTTAGAAGTTTTTTATATGCATTTTATTGCCCAAAGTTCGACTTCGAAAACACATAATGACATTTTTTATCCAAACCCGACATAAATGTTAAAAACAAAAACAATGTTCAACTAGAGAAGCACAGAAGCTACATTTTGATATATAAAGTGTGACTATACGCAAAGTATAAGCAGAGTTGTCGTTTGCCGAAAATTCACTCACGTTTGGTGCTCTGGGAGTCACGTGACATGATCACGTGATTTGAAATTTTGCCTCCAGTGTTTTTTGTGCCATACTACATATATGTACAGTAAAGTTTGACATTTGCCAACTTTTTCGCCAATTTTCGATGTAACCCCCGATTCCCGGAGCGCCCCCTTAAGGTGGCGCTCCTACCATGTGAGTTTTGGCCATTATTTTGAAAACGCGCAAAAACAATCATGCGTCATGAGAATAAAAGTTATTCAGAAATGAATTTCCTATAATTTGATGCCTATATCACATGAAAAATTTTTTGACAATTTTTTAGCTTTTTTCACCACGAAAATTTCGCGGAAATTGCTCCACAAGCCAGTGTATTGCAACGTATGTAATGGTTTTGCACGATTGAAAAACACCAGCAGCTGTGTTTCACTGGAACATATTAAAAATTTTTCGGTGTTTTATTCAATGTGGTGTAATTTTTTGTAAAATAAAGCAGCGTTATCTTCGTGATGCTGAAATATAGTGCATGCGCATACTAACACAAATTTTCGGCTTGCGATTTAAAAAAAAATAAAAATTGGCACATAAATGCGCCTCGCTGTCTTCGAGCGGTCGCAAAATTTAATTTTCGAGCAAATCGATAGCTTTTAAGAAATTTAGTTAAAGTTACGTTTTTCGAATATCGTGATTTCACTGATTTTCAACATGTCAATCATAATCATCAAAAATAAGTTTTGCGACCGCTAGATCGCGTTGAAGCGAGCAAAATGAGCTATTGATTAAGCAATAGCTACTTACTGTTGAAAAGAAACAGCAAACCGAAATTTCACTCACGTTTCCTCTGCAGTAGGGTTGTTTTGATGCGACCCGTTTTCATTTGATTTGATTTGATGTGAGCTTCTCGAAAACCAATTAATTTGATTTGCTTTGATGTTCTCAAAAAATTAATTGATTTGATTTGATTCTTACCTTTTCAAAATCGATTGATTTGACTTGATTTGATGCATCAAAAATCAAAACTGCATCAGAACTAGTTTTGATTTGATTTTTGTTTTTTTGCATCAATCTAGTTTTTGAGCCATAAATTGGCTGTAAAGTTTGAATCATTTTTAAAATTGGTTGAAATGCATTTACGTGCTAAGAATTTAAAAATTTTCTAGCTACGCAAATTCTTGGCTTAAGGTCTTAGCTAGCTTTGTTGTGCTAACCTATTTTGGGAGTTTCTACGCTTTATAGTGCGTCGCAAACCGTTTGTTGACAGAAGATAAAGAATTGTTAAGTTGATCTATGATCGCCTAATTTGTTGCTTGATTTTCATCATACTGGTATGTTTGAATAGTTATTCAGTGGCGGATCCAGGGGGGGGGGGGGCCCACGGGCCCCGGGCCCCCCCCTTTGGCTCTGGGGCCCCCCCCTTTGCCAAAGAGGGCCTATAGAAAAAAATTTCCGATACTTCTCCAATTGACCGAGCCTAAAAATTTGGCCTAAAAATCAAAAATTTCCCCAATTTTTTTTCTGGGGGCTGCCGCCCCCAGACCCCTGCAATCCTGTGCTCCATATTTTTTGCCTTTGTGTTCTATTAAAGCCTGTTTATGTGTATATGGGTGCATTGTACACTATTTATTTGCTTAAGACACTGTTTAATGTATCCTTTTAGATGTCTTATCGCAGCAAAAATGACATTTTTAATGATTTTGCAAAAATGATTTTACAGCAACTGTTGCTTAGAAATGCTGTTTCATTGGAAATGTTATTTCAAAACTCCAAAGCCCCCAGACCCCTGCAACCACTTTGATTTTTTACAATAAGTATTGCTTAGAATTGCTTTGTCAATGCAAATTTTATTTTAAAATTCTAAAAAAGCTCCAGCTTTTGGGGGCTGCCGCCCCCAGACCCCTGCAATTGCTATGACTTTAGGACGTGTTGCTGACAACTTTTTCAGTGCAAATTCACCGTCTAAATTCTACAAAGCTAAACCCCTGCAGACTGGCGCGCCCTGTTAGTTTGCTACATTGTGTGCGCGTCCCCCCGCTTCCCCCGGTCGTCGACCATCAGTACAGCCCCTTCTTCGCGAAGTCCTGGATACGCTACTGCTATGCAATGTGTAAAATAACTCATAAAACATAACAATCGACACTACTAAAAAAACGCCTCGCAAAAATTTTTTCACGCTCGCTCCCCCCCCCCCCCGGTCGACACCCAAGGTGGGGGCCCCCCCCTTTGAGAATTCCTGGATCCGCGCCTGTAGTTATTGTCCAACATATATGTATTTTTAGGTTTGTAGTCAGTGGCGTAGACGGGGGGGGGTCGCGGGCACCCGGGGGGGGGGGGGGGGGGCAGCAGTAGCGTACCCAGGATTTCGCGAAGGGGGGGGGGCTGAACTGACACAGGAAAACCAGGAAATCTGAATTTTCTGTAAAATTTTTTCGGTTACGGATTTTTCAGATGTTTTTTACCCTTTCCATTCAGAGACATTTTACAGACTTTCAAAGGAAATTCAGATAAATTTCAGAGAAGTTCAGGGGAAATTCAAAGAATTTCACCCAGAATTCAGAGACTCTGAACTTTATCTAAAAAAAATGTTACTGGCTTTTCAGATAAATTTCAGATATTTTTTACACGAGTTTCAGAGAAAATTCACATGTTTTTCACATCTGTAAATATCAGGAAAATTTTTGCGCAAACTTGGATGTAGGCAAAAATACTCCATGAAATAAAAACCTGCTGCCACTTCTAAGCTACAAAATGCTGAAAAAATTTTGTAAATCGGGTTAGGCTTTGAAGAGTTACAAAACTTTTTCTGAAGCTACTTGGACCAGGCTGATTGAAGCGTTACAAGACAAGTAAGGTTCCGTACAAAAATCGGGCTATATCTACGAAATTTTTTAAATTATGAAGCAGTTGAGGTTTTTTAGTGTGGTAAACTTATTTTTGATGCTTCTTAGGAGGTTTTTTCTTCCAATTAGGCCTCAGGCTTAGGCTTAGGCTGTGTGCTTAGGCTTAGCGCTTGGACTCAGAGCTCAGGCTTAGGCTGAGCTTAGTGCTCACGATTAAACTTCGTTGTGGGTGAGCAAAAAATTAGTCTTAGTTTTGCTGCATCAAATAAAAGGACTTTTGCTACTGTGGAAAAATGAATAAAGCTGAACTTTAAAACCGAAATTGCCCGTCAGCGTGAGCTTGGCTGTGAGCATTAGGGATGTTTTGAACTAGGATTTGAGGCATTAGAATTTATTGTAACGCCGTATTTATATATGCCTTAAATGTGATATTTTTTTGGGGAAAAATGTTTAATAGACATCTGCTGCGCAAAAAAGTATACAAGTTTGAATTTTAAATTCATTTGTAGTAAGTTCATTTCGCCTATTTTATAATTGAAAAAAATCAACATTTTTTGGCCAGAATAAGCAAGATACCAAATAAAGCTGAATAAAATATATTATGATGTGTTAATATATGCTCATAAAATTTCTAACTGATATAATGAGCGAGCTGGTCTTATTTTGCCAGAATTAGCCCCAATATGACGAAAAATTAAGATTTTCGACAAAATTTGAATTTTTTGGAAAAGCTGAGAATTAACATTTTTTCGCTCGGAAACCGCTAAAAATGAACTCAGCGCATGCGAAAACTTATAAAAACGTGTTTTTACGCTGAAAAAATATGTGTTTGAATTCCCCCCCCCGCCGAAGATGCACCCTAAATACCAGTAATAGTTGTCAGCATTACTCATTATTAATACACCATAGCAGATATAAGTCATGTATATACATTAGAGCATTAGTGAATTAGGGGCGAGATCCCCTCGAAATTTGCTAGAAAGAGCTAGAATGGGTTGTCTGACTTAGCGATGTTGCATTATTGTATGTGGAACCTCACAAGCATACATATGTTAAACAGTAAAAATACTGCCCATCATTTACCAAATAGTGCTAAGTTCGTAGCTGATTTGTAATTAAAAATTTGCTGGCTTCTGCGACTTTACTAATCTCGAATTGGGTAGCAGTTTAATCGAATTTCTTGAGCCCCAACCTTTAAACGCATATCAAAACATTAAGTATCTGAAAAAACCTAGGCGCAATCAAATGCCCTTTGGGCTACGAACTGGTTGGGGCATCAAACCTTCCCTCCATATAAATGTGTGAGCGGGAGAAACTTTTCTGGTCCGTGATGATGCCCCTATCAGAACTTCTGATAGTAGCACCACTGCACCAGCACAAACGATTCTACGCTGGCACCCGAGTTAGGCTGCCAAATTGCCAATATATATACGCACATGCAATGCACTATAAAACGCCCTGTGGCATGCGAAAGCAGTGTGCGGAACTTTTCAAAATAACAAAAGTTGACAGAATAGCGGGAAAAAATCCTATGTATTGCCACCTTCAATCACGTACTCTCTTGCATCCGGTCGTAACAATGTTAAGTTTCTCGCAACTTTGCAAGTTATACACTCATACAACACAACCTAACCTAATGGTCACTTTTTTGTAACTTAAATTTTTACGTTTCAAAGTATCTCAAATTTTTAAAATTGAAACTTGAAAAAAGGTCCCCCAAAGGCTGGTCTCGGTCTCGTAGGTCTCGTTTCGGTGGTCTCGGTTGCCTGGTCTCGGTCTCGGTCTCGGTTGCAAACCCGAGACTTGCCAACCCTGAATCTTATCCCTCGGAGTGACGTGTACTCAGAAATACAGCTTCCGTTTTTTTTCGATAAATTTTCTCGAAAAAAACGGAATGTTTGATCCGTGTTTAGATCACAATTATATCGTCCTGTTTTGAATATTATTAACTTTATTGAGAAAAAAGCCTTGGAATGAATCCACAGTCAGTCCCGCCCCACAGTGAGGGTCCTGATAGGTCTACATTGGTCAATTTTTTAAAAATGGTTTTTTGACGTCTCTGGGGATAAATTAGGCCGCTGAACGCGAATTCGAGATTCATTTTTGTTTAGAAAATCTTTTGGACCCCCCACGACCCCCCTTAAGGAATTTCCCATTGGGGGTCCCCAGCGGTCAATTTTTCGAAATGAGGATTTTAATGCTTTTGGAGATAAATTGAGCCGCTGAACGCGATCAGAGGATCCTCTGCATAGAATAGGGGGCCCTATAGCGTCGACCACCCGTTATTGCAGTCGAGAGTTAGCTGCTCGCACTTATTTTGGTGATCGACTGTTTCAGGTTTAAGGCTGTCTGCATTAGTTGTTATTTTTTTCACAATTCCTTGTTCGAAGTGCTCTATTATACGATGTTGATGAGCAAAAAAGATTTTTCTTGATGTTCGAGTTTTAAAAAGTGAAGTTTATGCAGGTTTTGGGTGTTTAATGACCTCCGTTATATTTTTGAAAAAATCCGTTTTATTTAGGGAAATCATTATTAAAAAAAACGGACGATTTTTCTTTTTTGCAGAAAAAATAGACTTTTCATAGAAAAAATTTAGATGCTAACATAAGCTGAATATGATTAAGATTCCTATGATACATCAACTGTGTGTTTTGACCCATTTTTAAAAAAAAATATGACAAATATTTAAAATCTCCGTTTTTTTTAGTTAAGGTTGCTATATAAGTGAAAATTTTAGGTTCTCCGATTCGCTTCAAATTCACACACAATGTAGCCCCAGGGAAGGCGCGTCGCAGATGTAACAAACTGGAACCAATGCTTTTGCCAATTTTTACTAGGGGCGCCCAAAAATTCAATTTTACGTGTAAATCATAGGCACAAAAAAAGTTTTTTGTGCTCACAAAGCGTTCCTTTACTCGAAATTTTTGTTAATACTGACGAAGCTGATTTTTACATGATTCGATAGCCTAATGTCATATCTCAACCTCTATGCTCTATGATCCATTTTTTTAAATTTTTGCCCGTGGCCTGAGCAGTGACGCCAAATGTAAAATGACTCTAATTCGGCGGGCCCAAAAAACGGCCATTTTTTCACATTTCGCCCTCGATTTTAGAATTGAAAATACATATCGAAAATCTGGATCATACGATTTTGCGCCTACATGTGAGCTACTACTGTGCCAAGTTTCAGCTTGATTGGCTTAATGTGGTTTGTGTTAGAACTGTCCATCTAAGGGCTACTTTTGGGCATTTTTGTGTGCTTTTGCCTATATAAATACACTGACAAAGGCACCGGACCAAAAGTGCACCTTCAAGCTTAATTGTTCTTATCTTAGGTTGGGGTACCTTGGGGGAGTAACATATTATGTGAAAATAAGCAAAATTAAAGAACTTTGATTTTTGACCTGGGTAGCCCTTATAGATGCACATAGGGGAGGGTGGGGGGGTGTCCACCCCCTCCTGAGGGGGGTCGGCACCCCCCCCCCCTCAGACATCCGGCACCCCCCCCTCAACCCCCCACCCCCCCTCTGATGGCCAAGAAAGTACCCCAAAAAAATGACTAATTGCAAAAAAATTTCGCCTGCGCCAAAAAAAGTACCCCAAAAATGAGTTGAAAATCGAAAAATTCTGAAAAATTTTCGGCTGTTGCCGAAAAATGGCCAAAACTAGGGACCACCCCCCTTCGCCGATTCCCCCCGTGCATGTCTGGTAGCCCCCCCTTAACTCAGTTCGATTGAAACGGCATTATTACGCCAAATAGTAGGTTGGCACAGCTTACTGTCTACTGAACTATTTGCACTGTAAACACTGAAAAAAATTGCGGACGACTCGAAAAAATTGCGGATGTCCGTACTGTGGTCCGCAGAAAAAAACCTTGATCGACCGACTCATAATACTGTTGGTTGTAAAAATTATTTAAAAATGCACGCCACCAACAAAATGTTACATTAGCACATTTGAGATTTATAAAATTCAGAAAGGACTATAAATTAAAAACCTGAAGTCTTTTGCTCACTTAATTAGGGGGTCTACCCAGGTCAAAAATCAATGTTCTCCGATTCGGCTTATTTTTACATATTACTTCCCCAATCAGGGATTTTTTTTTCAAAATAGGATTTCATCATTCTGGCGTCATTTTTAAACTCCTGTCGTCATTTTTATTTTTCGTTCGTCAAAATTAGATTATGGCTTTACAGTATATAACCGTTGCGCTGCAGCAATATTGCTAGCTATCGTTATCGTACAGTAGCGTACGCGTACCGATAGAAAATTTTCGACCACAATTAAAAAAAACAGCATTTTTATGAAACGGAAGCGGATTTTTACCTAAAGCAACCCCAAAATTCCCAGCTTTTGCCTAAAAATGGAAAAATTTTTGCAAAAATTGAAAATATGTCGCAATTTTTAGCTTTTTGCTCATTTTTAAAGCAATCTGGGGCAAATTTTAAGTTTTCGGGCCCCTTTTTCAACTTTGAGGAGGCTATGCTTCCCCTGGGATCTCAAATCTCGGGGGGAACACCCCCAGACCCCCCTTGTACATCTGCGTGCCGAAGATTTCGGTAAAATTTAAAGTAAAAAAATTTCGGAGAGAGAATGACATTTTCGATTTTTTGTAATAATTCTTTTTTGCAATTGCAAAAGTGCATTAATAAATGCACTTTTTTGCAATCTAACATAAAAATTTACAGATAATAGCGCATATTGTCCGACCATTATACTAATTATGGCCGACCGAAAACATCAGAGCTAAAGTTTGAACTCGGACTACCAAGAAGAGTAAGCCAAAGATGAAGGGGTCTAAGAGAGACAAACCTCAAAAACAAAATTGGAGATTTTTCTCTTTTTTTTAGGTCAAACTTGGTCAAGTGGAGACTATATATATATTATATATATATATAACTGAAATTTTTTCGAGCCGGTAAATTAAAAGCGAATCACGTCAGAAGCACAACGTCACATCAGATTAGTGTACTAGATAGGTAAATGTACTCGTGTACACATGCAGAGACTTTGGTGAAAGCTAATAACAAGCCACTAAGTTGCAGGGGTCTGGCGGCGGCAGCCCCCAGAAAAAAAATTGGAGATTTTTTCAATTTTTAGGCCGAATTTGGTCAAATCAGCGTCAATATTTGCTCAAAACGCTTCGTCAAAGCTCCGTCATTTTTATTTTCTGAACGTCATTTTTAAGTTTCATTTCTGCAAATGACGCCATTTTTGACTAAAAAAAACCCTGTCCCCAATGCACCTCTACCTCAGATAAGAACAATTAAGCTTGAAGGCGCACTTTTGGTTCAGTGCGTTTGACAGTGTATTCGGCAAAACTGCGCAAAAAACCCGATAAATAGCCGTTTAGTTGTACAGATCTAGCACAGCGCAGATATAGCCAAACGCTAAAGCCAGTTAATCTGAAACTTGGCATGTCATAGTCCTAGCCCACATGTGTATGTTGTATGTGCACGATCGTATGATCCGGATTTGTGATCTGTATTTTTAAATCTAAAATCGAGGGCTAAATGTGAAAAAATTGCCGTTTTTTAGTCCCGCTAAATGTAATTTTATTACATTTGGAGTCATTCCATTTCATTCCATGCACATACATGTACACCGGATCTGGGGCAGGGGCGTAGCCAGGATTTTGAAAAGGGGGTGGCACCTTGTCCGCTTTTTGGCTTATTTTTTAAACTCACTACTGCGAGGTCTGGGAGCGTCAACCACGCGAAATTTTTCGCAAATATCGCATGTTTTTAGCGATTTTTTCACTTTTTGCTCATTTTTAAGGCATTTTACGGCAGTTTTCAGTTTAAGTTTTCGGGCACCTTTGTTCAGTATATACCGATGAGGGGCTTGTCCCGACGGGTCAAATCTGAGGGGGCGGCTTGTGCCAGAATCTCACATCTGGGGGGGGGGGGGAAGCTCCCCTTCAGCCCCCCCCCATGTATATACATATGTGTCCATGCGTATACGTACGTGGGTCCTTTGAGGCTTAGCTAGCCATTCCCAGACCGCACACAGCAGACCCTTGACGTAATCGATCCAGCATGCTTGAGTACGTGTATATTATATGCGTGCAGTGAGCGGTCCCCGGGTTGCATGGTGTGTGCTAAGGGGGCATGTCCACAGTTAATCTGGCAGTTCAGTCCACAGTTACGTACCTATATAAACAGGAAGGCCGCCGCGTCAAGATCAGATATGCACGGGGGGAATCGGCGAGGGGGGGGGGGTGCCCGACCGCTGGCGGAAGGTCCCTAGTTTTGGCCATTTTTCGGCGACAGCCGAAAATTTTTCAGAATTTTTCGATTTTCAACTCATTTTTGGGGTACTTTTTTGGCCGCAGGCGAAATTTTTTTGCAATTAGTCAATTTTTTACGTATTTTTGGGTATTTTTCTTGGCCATCAGCGGGGGGGTGGGGGGTCGAGGGGGGGAAGTGCTGGATGTCTAAGAGGCAGGGTTTTTTTCAAAAAATTGTGTGTGCATAATTGTGCAAAATTTTAAGTTTAGTGTGCAAAATTTTATTTTTCTGTGTAAACTGTAAATGCGTTTTCTTCGCCTATATAGAAGCAAATATACGCGTTTTTATACCTTTGGATAGCTAGGTACGATCAGTGGCGTACCCAGACACTCAGTTCGGGGGGGGGGGGGGGGGTTATATAATGACCAGTGGCGGATCCAGGAATTTTTTTTCGGGGGGGGGGGGGCGACCCCCCCCCCCCACTCGGCCATTACAAATACAATACAAATTTTCTGGTGCGGGGGTCTGGGGGCGGCAGCCCCCAGAAGCTGAGCACCTTTTCTGTTTTTGACCCCGGGATATCTTCTAAAATCTGTAACTTTTATCAAAACACACAGTTGAGGGGGTCTGGGGGCGGCAGCCCCCAGAAGCTGAGCACCTTTTCTGTTTTTGACCAGGGGACATCTTCTAAAATCTGTAACTTTTATCAAAACACACAGTTTCGGGGGTCTGGGGGCGGCAGCCCCCAGAAGCTGCGCAACTTTTTTGTTTTTGACCATGCGATATCCTCGAAAATCTGTAACTTTTATCAAAACACACAGTTGCGGGGGTCTGGGGGCTGCAGCCCCCAGAAGCTGGGCAACTTTTCTGTTTTTGACCCCGCGATATCCTCGAAAATCTGTAACTTTTATCAAAACACACAGTTGCGGGGGTCTGGGGGCTGCAGCCCCCAGAAGCTGGGCAACTTTTCTGTTTTTGACCCCTGGATATCCTCAAAAATCTGCACCTATTTTCAAACTCTATATACTAAAGTAGAGAGACGTTACTGTTTTTGAGGGTATTGCTATGGACAGAATTTTTTCAAAACTGCTCCGTTCACTATGCCGCAATTAGCAAAACGATAGATTACAATGCAAAAAAGTGAGTTAGTCGTATCAGAAATTGTTTCCAACCTGGCAATTAAAACCAGCAGGGGTACCATACATTATGGTATACAAATTTGGTGAACAAAATTTCCAAATCCTTAGCATTTGCCCCGTATTTTGCCCAAAAAACCTTGCGATCAGAGTATCATACAGTGTATTACACGAGTAAATGCAACACAATGTACTCTTGTAGACATGCATACGCTTTGATGATAGATGATAACAAGGACCAGAAAATTGCGGGGGTCTGGGGGCGGCAGCCCCCAGCAAAAAAATTGGAGAAATTTTTGATTTTTAGAGCAAATTTGGTCAATTGGAGACGTATCGGAAATTTTTTCGGTCGGGCAATAAAAACCAAAGGGGGGACCCTTGTGTAAAATTTCAGTCTGAAAAAATTTCGGGGGGGGGGGGGGGGGCCCCCCCCGCCCCCCCCCCTGGATCCGCGCTTGATAATGACTTCGACTTTTGTAAAGGGTGAAAAGGCACTTTTTAGCAATTTTAACACGCATAAAAACGCCTTACAAACGAAAGATTACTGAACCAAGAAGTTGCAGGGGTTGGGGGCGGTAGCCCCTAGAAAAAAATTGGGCGATTTTTTAATTTTTTAGACCCAATTTGGTCAACTGGAGACGTATCAGAAATTTTTTCCGACCGGACCATAAAAACCAAAGGGGGACACTTGTGTAAATAATCACTTGGTAAAAATTTCGGGGGATTCCCACCATCCAACCTGGGTACGCCCTTGGTGGTTGTTGCTATGTTTATGTTGGCGTGCTGAAATTCTAAATATTGGAAATTAATGGCATTAGCACAATGGCTGTCAGATGTAGATCCACGAAATTTTTTGAGAGAAGGGAAACCGACCCATCTTCCTTGACTTAATCTTGCAAAAATGTGTATGCCATAATTGGCGCCTGGCAGGGGTCTCGGGGCGGCAGGTCCCAGAAGCCACAGCTTTTGTGGAATTGTGAAATAAAATTTGCATTGAAAAAATTTTTTGAATAAAAAGAGCTTTAAGCAACACTTTTTTGACGAATCTGGGTGATTGCGGAACCCAGGTGAGGCAGTCCCAAGAAGCCAGAGCTTTTGTAGGATTTTGAAATAAATTTTGCATTGAAAAAGATATTAGTCAATAGTTGTTTAGGAACCTTGGTCATTGCTGGGATCTGGGGGAGTTTCCCTTTTTTGAAAAATGCAGAAATTTTTTATTGTTCGGGCAAAATTTGTTTAATAAGACGAAACAGAATTTTTTTCCGGCCCATAAAATTCAAAGGGGGACCCTTGTGTTAAGGGGAAAAATATCTGGCGCGGAAATCATTACCATCCCCCCTTGTCAGGGGCGTAGCCAGGGGGGGGGGGATGGGGGGAATTCCCCCCCCCCCGAAATTTTTTACGACTGAAATTTTACACAAGGGTCCCCCCTTTAGTTTTTATGGTTCGGCCGGAAAATGATTTCTGATACATCTCCAATTGACCAAATTTAGCTTAAAAATCAAAAATTTCCTCAAACCTCCTCCTGGGGGCTGCCGCCCCCAGACCCCCGCAACCTTGTGGTTCACTGTTTCTTGCTTTTGTGTTCCATTAATCCGTGTCCACGTGTATATAAGTTCATTGTGCACTATTCATTTGATTAATACACTGTTAAATGTATCTTTTTAGCTGTTTTATCGCAGCTAAAATGGCATTTTTAGTTAATTTGCGGCTCGTAATGTCATAAATCTTCTCAAAGTTTTCAAATTTGCTAGCTTCTGCACCCTTGTCGATCCAGCAGTTTTGTAATTTTTGGTGATTTGAACTCCAATTTTACGTTCGATGCCGCTCTGGTCAAAAAATTAGCGTTGTTTTTGAACGAAATATGCTAATCAATGTTGCTTTTTGAGTTAAAATTGCAATTACGTGCATTTTAACACATTTCAAAAAATCGAAAAGTCATTCCCCCCCCGAAATTTTTTCCTGGCTACGCCACTGCCCCTTGGTATATATATATGCCCTTGTTACGTTATATGCATAGAATCATATCAGTGGCAGATCTAGAAAATTTTCAGGTTGGGTGGAGCAATTCCCCTCCACTTCGTGAGACAGTTTTGTTGTGGAGGTCTGGGGAGCTAGAGACTTTTGACGGCCGGTAAATGCAATTTTTAGAAAAATATACCTCTAACAATTCGAATGCAAACAAACCACGGTGGATTTGCCAAAAAGCAGTATAAAGACCTCCCGACGTTGATGTTAGTAGATGCAGGGGACTGGGGGCGGCAGCCCCCCAGAATTTTTTTGATTTTGCATTGAAAACAGTGCATTTTGAGCACATCACAGACCCATGGGGCATGGTGAATATTATTGTGCAAAATTTTTGCATTTGCATAGGGTTTTGCACAAAAAAACCCTGCCAAGGGGGGGGTGCCGCCCCTCCTCAAAAGGGGGGGGGGCGGGATACCCCCCCTACCCCCCTCCTATGTGCATCTATGGTCAACATGTCCTTTCAAAGGGCAGCAGTGTGGGTAGAATAGGAAAATTGGCTGATCTGTAGCTGAAAAACGCCAATAAACGTGGAAAACGTCGGGGACAGGTTCTGCTGCCGAATATGAAAACCCAGCTTGTTAAATGAAGCGGACAATCATTGTGTCAACATAGCTATCGCCCTCGGGCCTCGACGGAGCTACACTATAGTCAACCGGGGCAACTTTGACCAAAATCAAACTTTCGCTTATCGTAACTACTGTCAGCATTAACATATTAACGGGGGCAACTTTGATCGGGTAACTTTGACCAACAAAAAATTACTATTTTCAATCTACGAAATCACACAAACGACAAAAAAACAACTCTGACACGTTTGTAGATGTTAAACAACTTTCCAAAAACAATTTATTCATAAGAAAGACATGCTGTAGTGTTTGTGCAGGACATTTTCTTTAAAAAAAGCACTATTTTCAGTTTTTGCATGAATTTATACACTTACTTAGCCATCAATTTACTATATTATATACTCTTATGGAAGCAAATATGAATATTTTGCATTAATATTAATTTGAAGTCACCTACTGGGCTTTAAAATG
>JASANF010000482.1:0-28323 GCA_030248245.1 Trissonchulus sp. WLG1_4
AATAAAGCCCCAGCCTTGAATAAAGCCCCAGGGAAGGAGTTCACGAAATAATAAAACCCCAGCCTTGAATAAAGCCCCTGGGGCTTTATTCAAAACGTCCTTGAATAAAGCCCCGGGGCTTTAATCAAAACGTCCTCGAATAAAGCCCCACCTGCGTGCGTACCAAACATGCAGCGGCTTGAACGCAACGCGATCGCTATTTATGCTCATACGTTCTTTTAAATTAATGAGTGTTTTTTGTTGCTGTGTGTTGTATAGTTTGTGGCGAGTGCCGACTTATTACGATTTGCAAATTAAATTTATCCGTTATAATTCGTGGTAAGTAAAATATTTTCTTATTTTTTATTCCGCCTTGAGGCGGAATAACTAGAATGATTGCAAAGACCAAGATTAGATATTTGGTGCTATAAGCAACTCCAGACCATATACTCAGCAAAGGACTAGTATACATATGGTAGTACTTTTGATGTAGGGATTAGAAAAGGCTCCAAGTTGCTTTATTTACAAAATAAATGCCTTATCAGGCTTGGCGCAATAGCTCCTAACTCTAGATTAGGACTCATACACCACAATGCGGAATTTCAAAATTAAATTTATGCAAGCATATCTGTTTTATTTGATGCGTGTACTTGCTTGGGGCACGGCTACATGCTGGCTAAAATTCAATCAAATCGGTTGGGCTATAAATCCACCCGAGATATAAAAAATCACCTCCCGCAAACTCGGATTTTTCCGTATTTTCTTTTTTCTAGTCGCAAATCTCAAGAAATACACAGCGGGGCACTTTTTTGTGGTTTTTAATGCACTTCGGTTGGGAATAGAGGCATTAGCATAATGGTGTTCTAGGCTTTTTCGGTTCTGGCTCGGCTGGGAGGGGAAAACTCCTTTTTTGGCCCTCGAAAAATGGCTATGCCAAGAATTCAATGGCGCCGAATTTTGAGAAGTCAGTGCCCTAGAAGTCACGCAAACAGCCCAAGTCTGATCTATTGCATGCATAGTAGTGTAGTGGGGTTGTAGTGCATGTGCTATTTTGGAGTCAATCGTGCCACTATAGTACTGGTGAGGGACGAGGGTGCTCGGAAGATTTACCGAAGCTAATTTACGTGTACTAAGGGTCCGGTCCGGGAATCAAGGATTTGTAGTATATTTTTTGAAAACAGCGAAAATGACCTGTCATTCTTGAATAATGGTTGTCCGAAATGCTATTTCGAATGTTTTGACGTGTATATCTCCATAACAAAAAATTTGGAAAAAATTGGGCAATTTACTGATTTTATTCAACTTTCAAACAAATTCAGCAAGTAAGCCAGTGCATCAACGATTTTCGAGGTTTTCTAAACCTTCGATACCGAGTTAATATTGGTCATAATTTAAAATTAAATCAATTTTATTGCGTTTTGTGCAAAAAATTTGCAAAAGAAACTATTTTTAGAAGCATCAGACTAAAATAAAAGTAGTGTGAAATGTGAATACAAAAGCTATTTTTCGGCACTCGATTGCAAATTACTGGTGCGGTGTTTTTCTCTAAAATTTTGCACAATAATAGCGTTTAGCGTATATGAATATGTCTAATTGTTTGTCTTTTGTCGAAGAAGAACTTTCAATAGTCAAAACTAACATCTTCGCACCAGAGGTCTCATAAAAAATACATTGGTTAGCACTCTGGATTCTTATTAATCCATGGCCCGAGTTCGAATCTCGGTGTGACATTCTTTTTTTACTTCAATAAGTTTTTGACTTCAAAAATCAAATAACGTCTTTACAATTCATCAGTTTTTGTTGTTTAAAAAATTGGAGCTACTCAGCAGTGACTGTGTGCGGAAATTAGAATTTAAAAAATCATTTTATCCACAATAAGTGGCCGCGTTATTCTCTGGAATATTGCTACTCAGACCTCACAATGTAACAACTTCTCACTCAGCAGAAGAACTTGTTAAAACATCCTGATAAAAAATTCTACACGCATTACATACATACGAATTGTAAAGGGTGTTCTGACACGTTGGTCTCCGGAGAGTCAATCTGAGGAAATAGACATAGAGTGGACTAAGTTTCTGAACACTGCCCATTTAGCGTTTTGTCAAGTTGGTTCGAGCTTTGTGTAAGTTGCACAGAATCGCGCAGATTTCCATTGCGCAACGCGCAAGAGCGCGCAAGGGCCCGCGCAGTGAAGTTTGCACGCCGTCACTAATTTGCATTGTCTAGTTCCTGATTGGCTAGACAGACATTCTGCGCGGCCCTTGCGCGATCCTATTGCGGGATGCCTGCGAGGCCCTTGCGCTATCCGATTGCGCGATCTGGGTAGATGGGTGGGGGTAGTTGCATGGCCTCGCGCAAGATAGCTTGCGCGATCCTATAGCACGATCGTAGTAGATGGGTGCGGGTACTAGCTGGCAGAGCCATACGTAAGGGGGGAGGAGGCCTTGATCTGATTAGGAAATGTTTTACATGACCTCCATCGGTTTAAACGACATAGGGGGGGGGAGTGGTAGCAATATCCGCGCGCACTGGTAAGGGGGGCTAAAAATTTAGTGCTTTTGTGCGACTTACACAGAGTGCAACCCGTCATGTTACTACTTGAATGGTGGGTGGGAGAGCAGCGAGGCCACCTTAGTGAAAACCTTTCTAGTCATAACGCAAAAAATTTTGTCAGGCAACTAGTGATTTACCCGGACGGAAGTTTGGGTCCTACTGGGGTTGACATACCGATGTTATTTTAAACGTGAATCCTACAACTTGGAAAGTACATTCGTAGCATTTGAGCTTCATGACAACTGTGGGACACTAGAAGAAACCAAAAGTTGAGAAACGGCCACTTTGGAACCCAGACAAAAAATAAAACCCAAAACCCTAGCCTTGAATAAAGCCCCAGGTAATCCTTTCACGAAACAATAAAGCCCCAGCCTTGAATAAAGTCCCAGCCTTGAATAAAGCCCCAGGTAAGCGTTTCACGAAACAATAAAACCCCAGGGGCTTTATTCGAGGTAATACGGTATCTTGGTAGCTTTTGACTGATTCTAACTATAGTCTTGCCCAAAAACAGGTTAAACATCCAAAACAGAATAGGAGTGTCATCTGGATTATTCACGTTTAGTATATAATGCGCTGTTTTGTCATTTGAACAGAAGTGTCTGTGGCTCAGGTGCTAGAGCAATTGCATCCCGTGCAATAGGTCGGTGGTTCGATACCGCCCAGACACTGTTCTTTTGCATTATTATTTATCCGCGAAGTCTTTTCTTCAAAATCGTGTCCTGTCTTGTAAACTAAATCCAAGATCCCGTACGTATTGGAGCACCATAGCTACAGGTACGTAGAAATTCGGTTAGTGCGCGACACCTACCGAATGTAAACAAAGCACATGCCAGCATGTCTGGCCTGGCAGGAAGTACAATATGGAGAATGGAAAGCGGCGCGCAGTTTTCACTGCGCGCGCCCTTGCGCGATCTTGCGCGTCGCGCAATGGAAGTCTGCGCGGCTCTGTGCAACTTACACACAGCTCGAACCAACACAGTGATGTTTTTCTAAGCAACGATTGCTATATTCAATCAGAAATTGTAAATGTTCTTGCGCAAACCGAACGGCCGATTGCACAAACTTATTCTCGAGCTATTCAGAATACCTAGTTATTTTCGAGGTTTCATTCTCAAACTTTTCCCCTGCACCATTTGCACATTGCAGAAGAATAGCTGGAGAATAAGCTATTCTGTTACTTTGGTTAGTGCAATAATGTTCGTTATTCTTCAGCTATAATTCTTGAGCTATTCCTAAACTATTCTTGAGCTATTCATCAACTTCGAGAATAACTATTCTCGAGCTTAAATGTTGGTGCAATGAAAATTTATTTTATTCCTGAGCTATTCTCGAGCTATTCCTATTCTTGAGCTAAATTCTTTGTTGGTGCAATCCGGTGTAATTATTTGGTTTGCACGTAATTTTTTAGTAATGCACCATTGGTTTAGCTCAGCTGAAATTTCAGCAGAAAAGAGACCTGCTGCGCTGCAGGTATGAAATTTCAACTGAGATAAACCAATGATTTAGGAAAATCTACAAAATTATTAACGAATCAGACGATATTTCGTGATGAAATTATGTGCAAATCATACAAAACGTACGTAAAACCAATGGTTTAGTAAAACCAGCTTTGTGAAATCCACCTTAAGTGTCAATTTCTAGTACACTTTAGTTTAAGCGAAGTTCATACTTAACTTTTGGACTCAGCACAACAAAAACTAGTCAGGTGGCTACAACGGGTTGCCGACAGTGGGTAAAGGACCCTCTATTCTAAGCAGAGGACCCTCTATTCTAGGTAGATGACCCTCTGTTCGTGTTCAGGAGCTCAAATTATATACCCCTAGAAACATCAAAATCTCAATTTCGAAAATTTGACCCCTTTGGTCCCCTGGGGCATGGTACCAAAGGGGGGGGGGGCATGGAAAGGTCCAGAGGGGTCCTAGACGAAAATGGACCTCGGATTCGTGTTCCGGGGCCCAAATTACCCCTAGGGACGTCAAAATCCCAATTTCTAAAATTTGACTCTGGGGACCCCCTGGGCAGTGGGCAGAGTGCCCTAGGGGGTCATGGAAGGGTCCAGAGGGGTCCTAGACAAAAATGGACCTCGGATTCGTGTTCCGGGGCCCAAATTACCCCTAGGGACGTCAAAATCCAAATTTCGAAAATTTGACCCCTGAGGACCCCCTGGGCAGGGTGCCCTAGGGAGCTCATGGAAGGATCCCGAGGGGTCGTAGACAAAAATGGACCTCGGATTCGTGTTCCGGGGCCCAAATTACCCCTAGGGGCGTCAAAATCCAAATTTCGAAAATTTGCCCCCTGGGACCCCCTGGGCAGGGTGCCCTAGGGGGCTCATGGAAGGGTCCCGAAGTGTCGTAGACGAAAATGAACCTCGGATTCGTGTTCCGGGGCCCAAATTACCCCTAGGGACGTCAAATCCAAATTTCGAAAATTTGACCCCTGAGGACCCCCTGGGCAGGGTGCCCTAGGGGGCTCATGGAAGGGTCCCGAGGGGTCGTATACGAAAATGGACCTCGGATTCGTGTTCCGGGGCCCAAATTACCCCTAGGGACGTCAAAATCCAAATTTCGAAAATTTGACTCCTGGGGACCCCCTGGGCAGGGTGCCCTAGGGGGCTCATGGAAGGGTCCCGAGGCGTCGTAGACGAAAATGGACCTCGGATTCGTATTCCGGGGTCCAAATTACCCCTAGGGACGTCATAATCCAAATTTCGAAAATCGACCCCTAAAACCCACTTTTTACACCCCCTAATGGCTGAAACATAACCCCAACAGGTTTCGTCCATACACACTAGATCCAGTTTTCAAGGTCACGTGACCCGGCTCCCCTAGGGGTCACGGGGTCACCAAGGTGGGGGGTACAATCACTCAAGGGGGGGACCCTTCCACCAAAGTTTGGTCAATATCCATAAAGCATTTCATACAAAAAAGTGGCAACATAAGAAGCCAAAGGATTAATAATAGGTATTTATTATCAACTTTGTTCACGGAAGAGAAGGTTCGAGTAAAGATCATGTGAAGAGTAGCTAGGCGGCTTTAATCACGAGTTCGACTCACGACTCACGATATGCGCGGTGTATTTTCATTAAGTTATAACTAAGTGCAAAGAGACAAAAATTATTGACTGTGAAGTTTTGAATGTCTACTAAGCAAAATTTTGGTTGTCTCTTAAGTTTGATGTCGAACTTAAAAAAGAATAGTTTTATACGTAAGCTATTGAACAACAAAAAATAAACGACCATATGAGCTATTACGTTCAAACATAGCTCAGTAAGGTCTGTCAAGTTTAATTTTGAAAAAAAAGATGGTTTTGTAATTTTCGAATTTTTGAGAAACGTTTCCGGAAATTCCCCAAGCCTAGATAATACGCTGCTGAAGCTCGAAACAGCCTGGTGATTGCGGATCGCTACGGCCCGGACCCCGCTACGACTCCCGAATCTACGGTCAGTCCATATTTGTAAAAACGCGAGCCGAGTCGCTCTCGTACCGGCTCGACCCGGGCCGGGGCAGATCTCTGCAGAAATGCAGACCAGCGACACAGCCGTTCGTCCGTTCATTACGAAAAAAACTTAAGCCCATGAGGCTTTGAGGCGTTTTCTCGTAATTTTGCCGACTGAACGGACATACGGAACGAAAAAATCACAGCCCCAATTCGTTAGCAAATTTATTCAATATTATATAGGCATCAGTTACGTACGTACGAAGAGTTATCAATGGAGTTACAACAATGCAAGGAATGAATGATAAACAATATTATGTGCTAAAGTAAACTGACGTATCCGAAAAAAACAATCAGCAACCAAACAAAAACTCCTGACTTAAAAATCTGGCTTCTTGCTTTTAAAAAATTCCAAAACACTAAAATATCAAAATAGAAAAATTAAAATAAAAATTTTTTATTAACCCTTTATTCCGTGAAAAATTTGAAACCTTGTTTTACCTAAAACTACATACAAACCATAATTAGTACATAAAAACATTTCCTGTTTTTATCTTATTGCGTACGACGGAATCAGTAAAACAATAAGACAAAGTACTAATAATAATAAAACGAGTAGTACAACATAATCAGTAATCACAAAAAGTACAAGATAACCAAGACTACATCAGGAAGTGGTTTCAGCATGTAAGTATACCAAAACAAACCACTATAATGTACTCTTAGAAATAACATAAGACTGCAAAAAGGCAATTATTCACTGAGCGATGAATGCAAAAAATAAAGAAAAATAACTGAAAATAACAACACAAACAAGAAGACAAATAACAGCAAAGAAAAAATCATCACTGCAAACTGCACTTGGAGAGAAAACAAGATGCATATTTCAGCACAAAAGCATCACAAATCACAATTACAGGACAGTGAATGGATCTAGATTTTAATCGAATTTACAAGTGCCTAGTTTAAGCTTGTTTATTTTTTCCTAATTTTAGCCAATAGCTATTTTGTTATCTATGCAGAATTGGTATATACATAGTTGAACCGATTTAACGTATTTGAGTCTAAGCTAAATCAGTTTAAAATAATCCTCAACACAACTGACTTGGCTTAAATTAGCGTTTAGGGCTGGTTCCCACCAGGCAGAACTAGGAAAAAAAGCAAAATATAAATGTCAATAAGGTATGAAATAGAAACATGAAATGCATTCAACTAACCAATCAGTAAGTAAGAAACGTGTATTTTCGTACTTTCTAATTAATTTAATTTGGCAGTAGTAACTTCTAAAATAAGATCACGTTTCATTTTTTTGTCTATTATTTTATGTCTGCATAGTGATAACCGGACCTTACGTACGGACAAGTACAAAACGTCAATAAAACTTTGGTGCGTACGTGGAGCAACAGCACTCTAGGCCATATGTATGAGGGGGTCATGAAGGGGGGACCCCAAAAAAATCAAGGGGCCAAGGGGGAGGATCCCGAAAATGTGGACAAAATTTAATAAAAATTCACTTTTGTGAAAATTTTACAAAACTTTTCAAAATTTAGGGTATTTTGGTCGGTCTGGGGGGCATGGTACCCCGAAATTTGGCCGGAGATGCCCCCCCCCCCCAAAAAAAAAAATTTTGACCGCGTTACATGTATGCTGTAGGCAGCTGACTTTGAAATCTAAAATCAATATCTAAATCCACTACTGTGGGCAATAATAAACAAATTACTACTACTATAACTACTATGAACATTGCATGCACGGAATCGGGAAGCATATAAGCACAGGAATAGCAGAGTTACATAAGTAGAATAAAACAGCCAGGCAATTACAAAAAAGTCCCGAGCAATTTTAAAGCCAAGGATTAACTTTTTTAAGTCAAAAAATGCTTTTGAAAATATGCAAATGTCAAAAACACATTTTTTGGTTACTCTTTTTCGGTAGGTATAGCGGAAACGTGTCAATCAAGAAACGTAAAATTTATGTTTTAAACATGTAGAAGGTATATGTTTTTTAAAATATTATGTAGCAGAAATTTTGCCTATCATTTTTTCTTGACGAAACAAAAAATTATTGAGTGAGTCAAATTTTTTTTGACGAATAATGTACATGCAATAATCCGCTGACAAAAAGCTAGAAGAAGACAAACCCGCCAATCAAAACTGTGCAGTCCTGTACAAACCCTTTTAAATTTCAAACCTCAGAAAAATTAGCGAAAAAGTAATAAAAATTTAGCCAATAAGATACGTTATTTGCTAAGACAATGCATTTTATTTGGAGTTAGAAGAAACTATTCCGTACTCCTAACAAGCAAAAGCTAAATCGTGCTTACAGCCGTATGTCGCCTCAGCAGGCAAAATTACGACAAAAACTGAGGCCAGAAGTAATACACATAAAAGTGTATCTGACGGTTTCAATTTTTATCATCATTTGAAAAAACCACCGAAAGCGATCATAAAAAACTGAGTTACTTTTAAAAAACTCATGAGTGCATATCCGACACTGCACCCCACCCAACCACCCATATAAATCTATACTCAACTCTTTCAAGAGTACATAACAGGCTATACATGAGTTACCTTCTATGACTCTTTTCGCAAGAAGTACTGCATAACAAGAGTACACAAAAGTTATAGGAAACAAGAAATATGGTCAGTGTATCACAATAAAGCTATACAAAAGCTTGGTTAGATACAAAACTACAAGAACAGTGAAAAAAATTGAACTGAGAAAATAGAAGTAAATCAAAAAATAAATGTAACTCTAAAATTTCGCCTATCAGGTGTTTTGTTATCAGAAATAAAGGAGAAAACTCGATTGAAATAAACAAAAAACAAAAGTTTTTTTCCAGACAAATTGAAAACTATGAAAAAATACAAAATCCCATTTACAAAAAAAACAGTAGAAAAACAACTTACAGTGAAATCATAATAATATTGTATTATACAGCACCAAAAATTAAAGTCAGCACTAACAAAATCATAGATAATTTAAAAAAACATGAAATTTGTTATGACAAATTTTGGACTAAAAACCGAGAAATTACAATTTCTGTAATACACGACATTACACAACATAATATTATTTAATAAAAATGTCTCTAAATTTTCTTTATTCGTCTGATTTTGTCTCCCCGTTTGGTGCTGCGTTTCCATTAGTCGGTATATGGCCGCCTAAATGAAATAGACATTCGTTTACTTTCTAGCAACGACAATTTGAAGGGGCATCGTCATTAATCATTATGGGGAAGGGGGGCTACCTGTACAAAGTAAAAGTTTTAGGTTCTCCGATTTGCTTCAAATTTACACACAATGTAGCCACAGATGTACATGGGGGGGGGTCTGGGGGGGGGGGGCCCCCCCCCCCCCCCAGATTTGAAATTCCGGGACAAGCCCCCCCTCAGATTTGACCAGTCGGGACAAGCCCCCCTCTCTGAAACCCCAAAATCGCTTCAGATCGCCGTAAAATGCTTCAAAAATGACCAAAAAACGAAAAAATCGCTAAAAATTGCGGAATTTCGCAAAATTTCCCATTTTTAGGCAAAAATTGGAAATTTTCGCGTTTTTGGGACAAAATATCGGGACAAGCCCCCCCTAAAATGTCGAAAATTTAGGGACAAGCCCCCCCCCAAACCGAGACCCCGTGTACATGTATGAATGTAGCCCGCGTAATTGCGCAGTGCCGTACTGAAAAGTATACGTACGTAACTAGCTAAGGACGGCTGTGAGTTGCTGATATCGAGTCAGCAGTTCGATATGCCAATTAGCATTACATGCAGCGGCCAAACTGAAGGTAGAGCAGAACCTGGGGTCTGTAGCTCAACTTTACAAGTATTACAATTTTTAATGCAAATCGGATGATTCATAATAAATTTATATGAAGTATTCGTAACGTATAAACTAATTAGATTGTTTTGAACTTACAATAAGTGTGAACAACTAAGACTTGCAAAGTTGAGCAATAGGTCCCTGCTCGCACAAACTGCTCTGTCTTAATGACAACACCCCTAAATCATAAGCAAATCACAGTGTTTTGTGGCCAAAACATCCATTTGTCCGACATTACTAACAGCAGTGCGTCTCCACGTATAATCTGTACTAGCAGTTGACGTCAAATAGACACACCTACGTCACACAACGTAAAGGGGTTACAATTTTGGGGGATCTCCATATCCCTGATCGACCTAAAATACCCTAAATTTAGCAAAAAAGTGCCAATTTTACTGAATTATGCCACAATTGGGAGCTCAACTCCCCTGTTTTAGTGGCACCCCCCCCAGTCCCCCTCTTTACCGGCAGCATTATCGCCATCGTCGGCGGGCAGTGACCCCTCGTGACTGCCCCCCTCCAGTGACCCGTCCGTCATGTCCAGCACATTTTCCTGCGACCCCCGCGTCCCCGTCGAGCCCCCGCCCCAGCGCGTCCCCCGACTCTCCAGGCCCATCAGGAAACGACTCGCACTCTTCATCTCATTCCCTCGGGAGACCCTGTAACAGGTTAAATGCGTACCGGTCAACTGTGTGTTTCCAGAACGAAAGCTATGGCCTGTGCAATACTTTGCTGTAACTACTGGCACTATTGTCAGTTCGTCTGCCTCGTATAAAATGTTTAACGAAGACGAAATAAATACAGCAAATATATCATACTTTGCTGGAACCATTCGTGTGTGTACTAGCAGTAAAGTAACTATCCAAAAGTCTACACGAGGAGCTTGTTGCTCAACTTTACAAGTCTTACAATTGTAACAATTATTCTAAGAGAAAAATTGGGTGATTCGTAATAAATTTATATTATGAATTTGCCACGAATCACCTGATTTTGTACTTACAATATTGTAAGACTTGTAAAGGCGAGCAACTGGCCCCTGGTTGCAAACAGCATTACACCAGTCCACATCTAAATACCAATAGCACACTAAAGTGTGTTACGCGAACGAAAGCTGTGACCTGGAGCTAGCGGATCCCGGGATGGGCTTGGAGGCCTGCCTGGACAGGTGGTCGTTGGCCTCGGTGAGATCGTCCACGTCCCGCTGCAGCTTGCGCACCTTGCCTCGCTCCTTGGTCAGGTCCTCTTCTAGCTCCTCCACCTGCGATTTCAGGCGCTTGGCTTTGGCTGAGGAGCGCTCTGACTGAAACTCACCAGGCATGAGAATATGCATAGACTAAGAATAAGAATAAGATTAGGCATACGCGTAGAATAGTACGTAAGCAAGAGTCGGAATAACGCGCGAATACGAATAGAGTAAGAATAGGGTACAGACACAAAATATTATATGGATAGTAAGGATATACTATATAGAATACAGACACTATAGACTAAGAATAGGGACATATGGTACCGACATACATGTAACGGTGTCAAAATTTTGGGAGGCCTCTCTGGCCAAATTTTGGGGACCCTCCCCTACTGATTGATAAAAAATACCCTAAAACTTGCAAAATTTAGTAAAATTTTTCCAAAAAAGTGCCATTTTTACTAAATTATGCCCAGTTTTTCGGGTCTCCCTCCCTGGCCACTCGATTTGGAGGGGTCCCCCCATTCCCCCCTTCATACATGTATGAGTACAGATACGAATAACGATAGAATATATCAAGAATTACAGATATGAATACGCCATGCGGATAAATAGCATGAACGCAAGACTCAGAATAACGCGCAAATATAGACTAAGAACCAGATAGAATAACACTGAGCTGAGGCCTAGTCTAACGATCTTCACTAAATTTTTACATCTATCCAACGACTATGTCCGTGATACACGAACTCCTGAAATCCACGCACATAGCCGTGGTAATCTGCGCAGGGATAGTCTGTTGAGCTTAGCTTAACAGGAGCCAAAACTGTGACCTTAATTTCACGTCCAACAAAAGAATACGTACACCGACTTTGTAAAAAATACTTACCTATAACATTACCGTATAACCAAAGCATATATAACCAAACCATATAGCTACTATTATACTATTACTATAATATATAATATATATTACAATAAATATACTATATACCATATATTTTACAGACCTGTTCTTTGTGATGCTCAGCCTGTCTCCTTTCCTCCTCAACCTGCAAGCTTAAGTCCTGCACCCGCTTTTCGATTCGGCGAGCCGCGCGCATGGCTGTCTGGCGCTCTCTGAAAACACTACTCAAGTTAATCTGAGATTTCGTCTTTTAGCGTGATCACAATGGATTTAGCGGATTAGATTTGAATTTATTTGGCTAATAACATACTACAGCTTAGCCTACTTAAAGCACACGATATTTAACAAAATTAATAAAATTACACTACCAAAGGATGTACTATAGTACTATTTATTAACCACAATGATATTTAATCTGATCCGCTAAATCCATTCAAGCATAAGACCTTAATACAAAGGCGCTGGCTTTAGTTTATTTAAACGGTTCATGTCTGAAGCTGAACCAGCTGTAAAGCCAGTAAAAACAGACACACTAACACGCCATGGGTTAAAACACTGCGCAATTGCGTCCAAAATCGTTGCAATTGCGTCCAAAACTACGCAACTGCGCCCAAAACTACGCAATTGCTTTCAAGACTGCGCTATTGCGCCCAAAACCGACGCAACTGCGTCCAAAACCACGAAATTGCGACCAAAACTACGCAACTGCGTACAACTAAAATCTTACACCAAATCAACGTTCAACTAATTCCCACGCCAAGCCAAACCCAACCCACTTGACTTCAACATCCAGCTGTTCTTCCAGATTGGCAATTTTTGCCTCCAGCGCCGCAATCTGGGCTCGGGCTCGAGTTTTCATGCTGGCCTCTAGTTCGGCCACTTTGGCTCGCAACTCTTTGTTCTGGCGGTCGGCCACTTGTCGCTCGGCCTCGGCCTTCTGGGACGCCTGTCGCTCCACTGAAATGTCCGTGGTCAGCTGTTCCACCTGAAACATAAAAAATAATATGCAAATGAGTGCATAAAAAATAATACTATGCAAATTAAAGTCTATAAAAATATGCAAATGAGTGCAAAAGAAGTATGCAAATGAGTCCACAAAAAATAATATGCAACCCGGATGTATTTATCAGTGCCGCGCCGCGTTTGTTCCACCCAATTAACCTTCAAGACAGGTCACCTAAGCAGCCATATAAATCTATGAAAGTATGAACTATTCCACAATCCAACCAAAAGTTCTTCTAGTGTTTCTACTTCCCGACGTGGGGTGCAGAACTAGTAGCCCTACCTGAGCATATGCTTTTCTCAGCTTGTCCTGTGTCAGTTCATTGCCCTCTTGTTCGTCCTCTAGTTCCTGCTCAAGCTGGGTGATGCGGACTTCCAGGCGTCGTCTGTCTTCGGCGGACAGGGCTCTGAAAATAAGCCAAAATCATCTAATCCTATGAAATACGTGTAGAATTTTTCATTGCGATAATATCCTATTTCAAATACAGTGTTGGCCTGCTTGTAGCGCTAGCCTAACTTTGTGGCTCAATGGCATTACTGTTTATACATCGTTACAAAAAACATTTATATTGAACATAGTACATATTCAAAATTATTCTACTGTATTAAAAACATAAATTTTTTCCACACGTTTCAAAAGTCCAAAATTTAATCAAAAACGAAACAAAATTGCTGAGCCTCGAGTGCCTGAGACATAGCTAACTAGCTATTGCATTATGAAAATACGACTTCATTCATAGTCACAGTCAATAATCCTTACTAGCAAGAGTACATAATATAATAGTGTCTCACTCTATAGTGAGACACAGACACTATTATGTACTCTTGTCAACAGTCTACCCTTTGTTCTTGTGCAGCTCGTCATAGAAGTCGTCTCGTTCTTGCTCCGCCTGTTTTCTCGCCCGTTCGGAGGCCTCGTATTGCTCTTGCAAGGCCGTCCTCTCCTGTTCCGTTTGCCTCAGTTTCCGTTCCACCTCGTGCCAGCGGGCCTGCTGCTCTTCCCGACCCTGGCGAGCCTCCTCGGCTTCGCGTTGGAATTCCTTGAGCTGAGCCTGAAAACCAGATACTGAGCGATTCATCAAAGGTGGTCGTTCAACTTTGACGTCCGTTCAAAGCCGGGTTCATACTAATTGTTCGTACGGGGTTGGGGACCGTCGGATTTACTTGTCCGTAACCGTAAGGGTGTCAGCCGAACTTGCACTGTTAGCCAGGTTCGTACTTATCTACAAGGAAGTGTAGCCAATTTTTAGCTTGTCCGTGAGGGTGTCTGTCGGGTTCTTACTTGTCCGTAAGAGTGTACGTTTCCCAAGTAAGCAAAAGTTTTAGGAACTTCTGTACACGACTGCCTAGTTCTGTAAGCAGGCTGTTTGGTGTACGAACTAGACTTTCAGTACAATGTTTTCTTTCATTCAACGTTACAACTTACAAGAGAGATTTCACAGTATGCGTCTAAAAATCTACAAGCCTAAAGCCGTGTAAACCTGTGTTTATTTTCGCCAGAAAAATAAATTTGTTTAAAAAAACAACGGCAAAGGTCTCAAGCTCTCATAGGTTTTCCGTTACATACGGTGAATTTTTTGAGCTGTTTTCCGAGGTCCTCTTTGATCTTGTTGGCCAGGTCTAGCTGCTGTTCCAAATCCTGAACGGAGGCTTCCAGCTTTTTCCTAGACCCCACCGCCTGCTGCTTAGACCGACGCTCGCCTTCCAATTCTTCTTCCAGTTCGCGAATCTAAAATTAATGGAAAAATTAAACTTTATTTTATTTTTTAGTTTACTTTTTATTTTTAGTACTTAATACTTATGCTTGGCGGCTCAGTATTGCGTGAACATCAGTAGAACTCAGTGAAACATTGATTAGCAGTTATCGGTGACATTTTCAATTTAATTTAACCGCAGTGGTTGACATGATATTGTACTCTTGAACTGTTAAGCCCGGTTCATACTCGTCCTTGTCCTTATCATTTTGTCCTTAAGCTATTCCAAGAAAACGGCCTGGCCAAATAAGCCAATTTTTAACATGAATAAGGTTGCGGTAACTCTTGCTGATCGTATGCAAAAAAGTGGCCGAAACGCTTGTGTAAATTCTTCACAGCAGCAGACCAAAACTTGTCCTTGTCCCTGTCCCTCTGTCGAGCTGAACCGGGCTTTATGTGCCGATTATGAACTCCTGTTCTACATAATACTATAATGACTATATTGTTGTTTATTGAATAGGAAAGTACAACAATATAACTGCCAGCATATAATCCAATAAGGACATACTATGCTAGTATTAATGTACATAATTACTGCTATGTATTCAGTCAAGTGCCCACGATACACTACAGTCTTGCTGTGCTAACTGTCAACTACGTACTCTTCCTCTATCTCCCACGACTCAGCTATCCACTACTAACCACAGACCACTACTCTTGCCGTGCTCTACCTGTCTGAGCCGGGCTCGTCGTATCTCCCCTCTAACTACCCCTTTCCCACCCACTACTCTTGCCGTTCTCTACCTGCCTCACTACTGTTGCCGTTCTCTACCTGCCTCACTACTCCTGCTGAGCTCTACCTGTCTCACTACTCTTGCTGTGCTCTAGCTGTCTCACTACTCTTGGCGTGCTCTACCTGTCTGAGCAGGGCTCGTCGTTTCTCCTCTGCCTCCACCTCCTTGTTGACCACGGCCTTCTCCAGGTCTGCCTTGGTGGCCTGCAGGTTCACCTCCAGCCGGAGACACTGGTCTTCCTTCAGCTGAATCTCGTCCTCCATCTCCTCCATTCGCTGCTTCATCTCCGTCAACTCTTCCTCCACCGCTCGCTTGCCCTTCTCCAAGTCGTGGACCTGCAGGGCAAAAGGATTAGGCGGATTAAGGAGATTACGGGGATTACGGTGATTAAGCAGACTAAGGGTACATTCATGCTTATAGTTTGTTGTTTGTTTGTTTGTTCGTTTGTTTGTTTGTATGTTTGTTTGTTTCATGGTTTATAGTCTAATAAGCCTTCAGAGGTGGCGGAACCAAATGAAAACGCATAAGACTTTAAACAGTATTGTGGCGTGATTTTTTTGTTCTTTTGCTAAGAAAACACACTTCAAGCGTATGAATGGATGCATTGTTCAGTCATTTATACACTTTTTAATTTTTTATCGACGACTAAAAATGATAAATTTCAACTAACTAACACCGAGCCAATTCTGCTCTAAACGTCTGATTCAGACACTTGCTTTTTATTCAGCCGTGACTTGTTAAATTCTTACATACGGTCCGTTTCACTAAGCCAGGCCTTAATATGACAAGACCACAATAAATCAGGCCACGTATCACTAAACTCTGATCCGCAAAAGTTATACCCTTTGACCTAATTTTTGACGTACATTTTTGCCCACATCGTCTTTTGTGGAGACGAGATCATTCAGCTCATTCTGCAGGATTTTGCGCTGATGCTCCGAGTCGGTCAAGCGATCCGTCAAATCGTCCAATTCCTTCGTCAGCGACAGCACCTGAAATAGTCACAAACTCACAATTAACTTAGTTTCCGCTCTCAACTAGTAACGAAAAGAAAGCTAAGTACGATTTTCGGTACAAATTATACGTCGACTATACATGATATTCTCGCGCTTTAATTATTATCTTAAATTAGAAGCTCAAAAGGTATAAAGCGAAATGATGTGAAATTTCTAGGCACTACCGCAAGATATTTTCACTGATTGTTTTTGGCAAGGCATACACATACAGTATGCATACAGTATACACATAATATAATATGCACACATATGCATAATGGTAAGGTATACATACATAGCTTAATAGACGATGTCATAAAGTTATTGGCAAAACAAATTTTCATCTAATCCGTTTAATCCATTTCCGAATTTAAATCGGTCCATAATATCCCCCCTCTGATAATCCCACCTTGGTTTCCTTCTCTCTAGCCTCCTGAGCAATGCTATCTCGCTCAGCGGCAAAGCGTTGAGCCTGCGTTTTCTCATCCGACAGCTGTTGGTCAAATTTCCGCTGTCGTTTTTCCATCTCCCGATAGGCCGTTCGCACATTGTCCACCTCCACGGTCAAGTCCTCTAGTTCTTGCTGGAATTTCTTCTTGGCCCGCTCGGCTCGTTCTCTGGCTTGTTCGGCTTCTTGGGCTTCTTTCTGGGCCACTTCGACGTCACGGGCAGCCTTTTTCTTTAGCTCTTCCACCACTTCGGCCGGAACCTCATCGGCGCGACGCTTGGCTTCGGCTACCTGAAACAGCAAATGAATGATCAGCATAGTATTGGCCAATCAGCGTAGAGATTCTGCAGAGCACAGGCCCTATTCCTTTACCAGATTTAATCGGACAAAACTTAATTTTTAGAACGAAATTTGGGAATAAACATTGGACACCCCTGTGTCCATGCGTACAATTTATTCTTCTTTTCAAATTCAAAGTTAGACTACAGGCTGACCAGAAATTATTGTTGACCCCTGAGACAAAACAGATGGCGTGCATTTTGTGTAAAATCGCTGTACTCTTGATGCTTGCAATTCGTTCATTTGTCATAAAACCACATGTGTGACTACTCCCTGTACTCTTGATGCCTGGAATTCCTTCTTTTCGTGATAAAACAACATGTTTTATTTCGTGTTTACTCTGTCTCCCAGATTTGGTCACACACACACACACTTTACTACAAAAGGCATCATCCTAGACTAGAGTCCCTCCCTGTCGCACCTGAGCACTGAGTGTCTGCACTTGTTTCTGCAGGTCTTCCTTCTGGTCGGCCAGTTCGTCCCTCTGCTCCGTCACCGAGGCCAAGTCCGACTCCAGCTGACGCAGTCGGGACTGCAGGGCCAGCTTCTGACGCGTCTCCTCCTGCAGAGCCTCCTGCACCTCCACCAGTTGCTGCTCCAACGCTGCCAGGCGTCGGTCGGCTAGACTGGACTTCTGCTCCGCCTCTTCATATTGCTTGCTTATGGTGTCGTATTCCGTCTATAACAAAATAGGCGTACGAATCTGTACTCTTGCTATAATATCATAATCTCTGTAGTGCGAGCTCTCGCGATGAACCAATTCTGCCTATTATGCTTACTAATGCCATACTCTCCCTGCAATTATACATTTGCTATGTTACAATCTCTCTATTATGTACTCTTGCTATATCACAAGCTCCACAGCAAGCGCTCCTGCCACATTGTCATTCTCTCTGTGCAATAATTATATATTTGCTATGTCACAATATTCTCTATGTACTCTTGCTATATCACAGGCTCCACATCACAAGCTCCTGCCATTCTACGATACTCTCTATATCATGTACTCTTGATACGACCAACTCTCCATCTCATGTACTCCAGTCGCTGCTCCGAGTCTCACTTGTAACTTAGCATAGGCCTCTGAGGTTTCTCCCTTGGTCTTTTCCATCTCCTGTAGTCTGGCTTGCGTATCCACCAGCAGATTCTCAGCCTGCTTGCGTCGTCTCTCGGCTTCTTGTCGCGCTGTTTGAAGCGTCTAAAAACAGAACCGGATACTAAAGTCTGACGAAAAGTCTGACCAAAAAGTGCTGAACTCTATCCATAACACAAACCAGGTGGCGTGATTTTGTGACTACTCACTGTACTCTTGACGCTTCGCAATTCGCTCCTTTTGTCATGAAATCGTGGGTTTCTTTTTGTCTCAGGGTTCAGCATTTTTTGGTCAGACACTTAAGATTCTAGAAAATAGCTGATTAAAGCCAGTCCAAATCAGCAGCAGAGCTGAATGGCGGCACACAGCTGTTGCTTATGGACTACGGAGAAGCTTGCGTGCCAGATTCCAGTCCTATAATGAGAACCTTAATTTCGGCCAGGGCGTCTTGGTGTTGCTGGTCGAGGGTTCCCTTGGCTTTTTCCAGGGCGGATTTGGTCTTTTTCAGGTTTTCCAGCTGTTCGGTCATCATCTCAATCTGCTGGTTGTGCTTTTCGCGCAACTGCGCCGACTGAGTTTCGTATTGCTGCGCAGCTTCGTCTAGATTTTTCTGAAACACAATGAATAAATGGAATTAGTATCGTATTAGATAGGATCAAAAACGGATCAAATGGGATTGATAACGGATTATATACACTAATTAATAGGGTTGAATTTAATTGATTTGAAATCTAGCTACGTGATTATAAATTTTTTGTTCCTTCTAGAGAAGGAACTATTGTTTTGAAATTAATGGCTCACAGCGTTTAACGCTGCTGAGCAGGCTGCATAGCCAGTATGTTTTGCGTGTATTTTCAGCTTGGGAGCTGCCTGCTGATTTATGCATGAAAATCAATAATCGATGTGCAGTGTTGTAGTGATGTACCTATTTCTTCAAAATCGGCACCGTAATGTTTCATCGGCAATATATAAGAGCCATTGAAAAACACTGTTTATCGCTTCTTAGAGCTGATTTGCTCAGCTTAGATCAAAGTGTAACTATTGAGCCAAATGGCTTGATGCAGCGGGATGCTTAACATCCTGCAGCATTTTTTGTACGTAGTTGCGTACCTAGTTAGATTAGATAAGAATAAGCTAGGTACGAAGTAGAGTACGACGCAGTGTATGTAGCCTACAACAGTAGGCAAGTAAAAATAGAACCAATTCATTTAAACCTGAAAGGCAGACACCGGGGAAGGAACCTTGCCCCTTTCGGGGCCTACTTGTTTAATTTCTAAAATAATGACGTGAGCTTTGAAAGTTTTCAATAACCATTTCTGTCATAGTACTAATAATAATGATTGCTCTGGGCCAAAATAGATAATAGCGGAGCGCCAACGTTAATAGCAAATGAAAAAATGAAATGGGAAATGAAATGAAAAAAATAAAAAAAGGCATGTACCTTGAAATGTTGCAGCTCCTCTTCTCGCTTGACTCTGAGCTGTTGCAAGATTTCCTTGTGATCCATTGATTCTTCTAGTTCTGTTTTCAAGGCTTCCAATTCCTAAAAAAATGAACTTCAAAAAGATAACGAAACTTAAAAATGAAAAACAATTAAAAAAACCAGCGCCGATAAAAAAAGCCACATCACATTAAAACACCCCCAAAAAATTAGCAAAAATTATAATATATTATTAGACATTATAATACAAGACAGCTTTTGTTTTTTTAATAAAAACCTTAGACCACTTCTAAAAAACACAATATGAGTACCTCGGCCAAGTCCCGTTTGTTCTGTTCAGCTTTTTTGCGCAAATTCTTCTCCGTATCCAAGTCTTCCATCAATTCGGACAATTGGTTCTCCTTCTCTCGCAACGCCTTCACAATCTTGCCTTTTTCTGCCGCCTCTTCGTCAACCCTAAAAAATTGATTAAAAATATTAATTAAATTAATTAATTAATTAATTAAATACCCTATTGATTATTAAAAAGCCATTATTCAAATAACCGAAATTTTGGAAGAATATTTTTTAAAGTTCTATACCAAACTGAACTAAACTTCTCTAAATCTGACACGGACTTGAGAGTAAGTGCATAAACGTAAAAATAATGTGCAAAATGTGTAAAAAAAGTGCAAAACGTGTAAAAATGTGCAAAATGTGTAAAAAGTGTAAAACAATGTAAATAAAACCCCACCGAGTAAGTGAAGCTTGCAGTTCCTCTTCGCGTTTCGCCAAGAGGGTTTGGAATTCTTCCACTTGAGCGCGTTTTTCGGCAATCTGATCCCGCAGTTCCGACATGTCCGTCTCCAGCTTACGGCGTTGCTTTTCTACTTCTTGTCGCGCCTGAAACATTAACAAAACAGGTTTTGTTCTTGCACACAAACCGACTATTAATATTCACAAGTTCAGTCTGATATCAAATTATGTTCGTGAGAATGAATGGAGGAAGTTAGAATTGGCACAGTCCTCCCAACATAATGACTCACATATTTTTAGAATATTATAATAATATTGCACAATTATCCCTGAACGACTTTACTATCGACAAGGCCAAAAGTCGAACTGATTTTTTGTGCACACAACCGTTTTTTGCAATAATCAAAGCCAAAAGCACACTATGTTTCTCAATGATATGGAACACAAAATGAAACCCAATTTCTGGGCGCTATAGCAAAACGCAAACAGATGCTATCGTCAAAATTGCTCTCCCTAAATAAAACGGCTTCATTAATTTATCAGCAAGCAGCCTGACGTGTTTAAAAAATCATGCCTATAGAAACTATGAACTATTCACCCGCGAAAATTAATAAAAAATCACGCCGCCAGTTAAAGTTTATGTAATATACAACAAAAGCCCCGTCAAATTTTTCAAAAGGATGGTGCCAACCTATCAACACAAAAAAGGTTCCGCCTCTAGTTCTGGTTCACCGTAGTGAACAGACACAGTTACAGCCTACAAGCCTACATCCGAGCTACGCTTTCCGATCCGTTACCATCTACAGCCGTATGTCCGTTCAGCCGGCAAAATTACGAAATAATCACGCCACTAATAGTGTACACGATCAAATTATTGTGGCCTTGATGGCCGTTACGCACCGCCCGCTCTTTGCTGAGCGTCTCCTCCTGCTCCTGGGCCTGGCTCTCGTACTTGGCCTTCCAGCGGTCCATGTGTTTGCCCTTGTCCTCTTCCAGGGCCAGTTTCGTGGTCAGCTCGTTGTTTCGCTCCTCCAGCGTTTTCCTCTCCTTGGCCAGCTGCAATAAAATAATCAGAATTAGATTAACTGGATTAGAATAACTTGATTAACTAGATTATATTAATTGGTTTAGATTAACTGGATTAGATTAGCACTATTTGAATATCCAATATCATTCAACTATTTGGGTGGGCAATTTCAATTAAATGCTTGCCACAGAATTTTGAAAATTCACATAAATAACGTTTTACTGAACTTTACTCGTACTGTAGACAATCGGAATAATCTAATCCAGTTAATCTAATTTATGAAAGAGCTTGACAAACAGCAAGATTAAATTATTAATAATTATTTCATTATTAACATTATGACTTTTGTAGTAAAAACAGATTGACACACTCCATTTCTAATGAATGTCAACCTCATACATAGACCCTTTCCTAGCTTGTTTCTAGACATTCGTCCAGACGTCTAAACTAGTCAAGTTTCAGCCAACCTTGGTCTGTGAGTCCTCTAGAGCAGCCAGTGATTCTTGTAAGCTCTGCATTTTCTTCTCCATTTGAATTCGGTCTAGCTCAATTTTTTGGCGACGAGTTTCCTCTTCTTCTAACCTGAAACAAAAGTTTTTAGAAAAATTAAATTTTGAAATAATAATTTGAAAAATCTTAAAAAAAGCTTGCAAAATTAAAAACTATTATTAGTTGACCTGCAAATCAGGACTGATTTATATAATCTACTGTCGAAAAGGAAAAAAGGGGAAAAACGTCTGAGAAACAAAGCACACTATACCAAGATATAGAATTAAAGGGTCTACTAATGTGAACCAGCAAATAACTTTTTCCAATTACATAACACCAGGAAAAATAAAAACGCACCTAAAAAACTAAAAATGCTTAGTATACAACCATCGACCACTTGAAAAATTATTTTACTGTTCTTCTAGCTCTCTGATGTCCTCTTGGTATTTCTTTTTCTCTTCACTCAGTTTCGTCAGTCGGTCTTCTTCTTCGTCCAGTCGGCTTTCCATTTCCTAAAATTAGAAATAAATTTACTTCTTTTTCATCAACCATCTTTTTATCAACAAAGTTCTCATCTTTTTTTAAAATTACAACCCAAGGAAAACTTAAAATACCATGCAAATTAATGCAATGAATACTATACCGATAATTTAAAGCATTCATAAAAAACGGTGTGAAAATAAAAAATAAAAAACATATTTTTTACTTGTAAATGCTCTTCCAGCTCCTGTTTTCTGATTAGCAGTCGATTTCGCATTTCTTCCGCCTCCGCACAAGCTTCTGATTCGGCTTGCAATTGCTCATATAAAATTGCTTTTTCCTCAGACGTCTGAAGTTACAAAAAAGTACAATTTGTCACTTAAAAAATAAAAAATCAGATTACGAAGAAGCTGTCCATACTGGACTTTCATTATAACCTTTCCCAGGACAAGAAACTTTAAATTTTTGTTGCAATTTTTTTGCCGTTTCTGCGTAAATGAGTAAATTTTTGTCTAATTCCTCCCAAAACTTATGCCCTTGAATAAAGAAATTAAATTAAAAAATTAATAGTAAAATATTAAGACCCTTACATAGTCATTAATGTTATATCCTTAATTAATTAAAACTAATACAATCAACTGAGCTACTACCATGAATACAAAAATTTCCACAAAATAAATTTACCTGCTGAAATTTCCGCTGAACCTCCTGCAATTCCACCGTGTGTTTTTCTACCGTCTCTTTCATCTTGTTGATTTCTTCCTCTTTCTGATTCAACTTCTCTTCCTGATTGGTGACTTGTAATAATGGTTTCACCTAAAAAATTGCAGTTGTAAAAAACAGCTAGCTCTGAAGGTTGATTTTTTGTATTTAAAAAGGCAGGTAAAATCGGATTGGCACGCGTCTATGGTTGTCTAAAAAGCATGTCTACATTTACAGCTGTTTTTTTCCTGTACAATTACAGGAACACGTGATAAGACAATGAAAACTAAAAAACTAAACTCTGACCAAAAATTGCTGAACCGTAAGATGCAACAGGGTTTTGATTTTGGCAACTACTTTGCTGCACTCTTGGCGCCTGAAATTCGTTATTTTCGTGCTAAAATAGTGTTTTTCTTTTTGTCTCAGGGTCCAGCAATTTTTTGTCAATCTTCCGTATAAACTATTTCCTAAAGCAGCTTTATTGCTATAAAACGCTCAAAAATACTTTTTTGTGGCATTCACATCGACAAGAAAATACAAATCTGAAACACTGTTTTTGCAGCAAATCTTTATCTATTCAAAAACCCGCATGTGCGGGCAACTTTGTCCAAACTACACTGACACCAAGAGTACATAAAGAATGGCTGAATCTTCTGTACAGAGTGAGACATTATTATGTACTCTTGCTGAGCTGAGACCAACCTTAGTGAATATTCTCCACCAGGGCCAGTGACGTAGTTTGAGATAGGCAAGACCGTTTCGTTGAATCACACGAATGGCGTTCGACTGCTGCACGCGTTTCTGATAAAGCCTGCAACATTAAGAAAAAACGGTGATTTTTTTAATTTCAAAAAAGTTATACAATCATAATTTATAATAATATACTCTTGAATAATAACAATCAATTAGTTTAACTTGATTAATCAATATTGTAAACTTACTGAAAACTTGGTTTACTGAGAATCCTGTGACGCATTGTATACTTAAATATCCAAACAGCTTTTCTTGCATGTCACAATCATCAAGAGTACATAATAGGAAGAGTATGACACTCTTCCTATTATGCCTACGGGCGTGCGTCCAATGCGGAACGCGAAATAGCCCGTTTATGTACGGGGGGGGGGGTGACCCCCTCAACTGAAGACCCCGTACTCAACTGAGGGGGGGGGCGTACCCCTTACTCAGTTCGATACCCCGTGCTCAACTGAGGGGGGGGGTACCTTCCCCCTCAACTCAGTACCCCGTCTTCAGTTGAGGAGGGTACCCACCCCCCCCCCCTCAGTTCAGCACATCAACGAAAGTTTTTGTCAGTGTCTTGAAATGAGTACCCCCCCTCAACTGAAGACGGGGTACTAAGTTGAGGGGGGAACCCCCCCCTTTCACTTGAGCACGTGGTATCGAACTGAGTAGGGGGTACCCCTTCCTCAGTTGAGTACGGGGTCTTCAGTTGAGGGGGAGTACCCCCCCCTCTCAAAACCGTACATAAACGGGCTATTACACGCTCCGCATTAGACGCACGCCCGTAGGCATAATAGGAAGTGTCATACTCTCTACTCTTGGAATCATCTGAAGCCAAATCTTCTAAACTTCATCTTTGAGGCTTGAGATTAATATTGTCACATTCAGACGGTCAGAATAAGCCCGTCTTATAACCCTCAGAGCAGTATACAGCCGTATGTCCGTTCAGCCAAGAAAATTACGAAATAATCACGCCACCAGCAACACTTTCTGGTATTTATCTTCATCACCTTCTGGCCAAATAAGCTCTGGCATAAGCCTGAAATAGGATGATCAGATCGGTCAGCTTCACGTCTCGTTCCTCCTCCAGCTGAGCCAATACGCCCGCGCGGAAGAAGATTTTCGACTGACCGATTCGGAACAGATTTTCTTGCAGATCCAGGGCTTCCAGCTAAAATATAAATAAACAAAATAAGTATATTATTTTTTATTGTATTATAATATTATAAATAGCAAACATTTTTAGCAAAAAGTATGATGGATGTACTAGTACTAAAGAAAGTACATTATTATTAGCTGCGTGAAACTGTGAATATATACAATGGTTTGTCCTATATCCAATTACGCTGAAATTAAACAAACTTTGTAAAAAGTTCAACGACAAAAAATTTTATTAAAAAAACTACACTTAAAATTCAGAACAACAAACTCACTCATCCTGTGTTGAAAGAAAGGGGTTTATTAATTTTATTGGACCCTCGATTTTTAGAGGAGAGGGGGGCTCAGTACGCTCAGCCCCCCCCCCCTTACAATAAGATCTCACGACCCCCCTCTAAAAATAAGTTTCAACATAAAAAAGCCTAACCATTTTTTTGGCCGCCTCCTTTCCGTCCATGAACCCTTTGGGGATGACATTGGGCGTCAGGATTTCATATCTATGTCTGAACTCCTGGAAAGGCACTCGGTTGGGAAAGCCCTGGCGACAGATGCGGATCCCCTCCAGTACTCCGTTGCAGCGTAGTTGTTCCAGCACCAGGGGCGCATTCAGCTTACCCGCCTGAAAACAGACAAGAATATTAATTATGCTTCAATTGCCATCACAGAAACAGGATATCAAAATTATTTAATTAATTTTATTAGCTTAACGTCACAAAAGCTATATGAGCGAAGTTACAGAGTTAAATTGACCCCGAATCTGGAATGAGGGGCCAAAAATATCCATACAAAAACAGTTTTAGCAAAATCCAAAACCAAAAAAGTTCACAAGGGTCCCCCTTTTTGAAAGCAACTGTCACATTTTCTGAGATTATTGGGCGTCACGTGACCCGGCCTTCCGTGGGATTCAGTGGGTCACCAAGATGGGGTAACGGTACTACCTGGGGGAACGGAACCCTACCGAAGTTTAAGACCAGTACCCTAAGTAATCCCAGAGAAAAGATTAACGAGGTTTGCTTACGAGAAACATCAAAAGAACCACAAAAACGAATACAATACAGCTGATCTTTGCGTTATTGAGCCAATTCCTAAAATGGACTAAACGGATTGGATAAAAATTCGCTTGCCTAATAACTAATCTCAATGTTGATTTGAAACAGACTTACAAACATTTGTGCACATGTGGGCGGTATTACGCCTGCACATGTGGGTGCTGTCATAAATTTAATTATAAGAATACATAGTCGATGTCATTATTGACAAAGAAAAACTAAATTTTAATCTAATCCGTTTAATCTGTTTTAGAAATTTGTCCACTGACATCAAGACGCCGTTTTTGGGTTGCCGACCAGTTGCGAAGCAAAGGCAACCCTTTTGTATCTGAAATGTCTTTTTTTTTAGTATTAGGGCACCGACAGTGAGATTTGATCACACATGGTGTGATCTACGTAGTTAGTCTTTTTTAGCAAAGGGTTTAAGGGGACATAACTCTTGATACCTTTGTGGTACAGCGACAATTTTACCATCATTATTAAGCAAATTGTCAGAGCTTTAAAATGATGGGTGACATGACCTCGTGACGTAACGTTAAACGTGCGTCAAAAATTATAATTTAAAATTTTGACTTATTGTTAGGTATTACGCCCTCTACACGTTTTTTTGCTCAAATTTGTGCTCATTTGAGCATTGGAACAAAAAATGAGCATTGAAAAATAAAAATGAGCATCAACTGAGCATTGCTGACATTGCCCAAAGACGTAGCCAGAAGGCATTGCTGATACGTCTCCAGTTGACCAAATTCGGTCTAAAAATTGAAAAATTTTTTCCGGGGGCTGCCGCCCCCAGACCCCTGTAACCTTCTGTCCTTTGGTTGTCATGGTCTGGCCGGAAAAATTTTCTGATACGTCTCCAATTTACTAAATTTGGCCGAAGAATCAAAAATTTCCCTAATTTTTTTCTGGGGGCTGCTGCCTCCAGATCCCCGCAAAGATGTAGCTTTTGCGTTTCTACTGTGAATTTAGTATTAAAACTGCGAAAAAGATAGTACTGCGATTTAGTATTAAAACTGCGAAGAAGTGCATTTTAACCTATTACAAAAAATCGAATGGTCATCCCCCAAATTTTTTTTGCGGGAACCGTCCTTCCCGTTAAAATAGTTTACGTCACCCCAGATCGGCCTTAACCACCATAAATTGTCCTTTTAAAAAAATTCGTGTAGCCCCCCCTTTTCTCCGGTTGACGAAGAAGAATTTGTAAGCAAAAGATTGCATACGTGTTGTTTAATGTTTTGACAATGCAACACGGCGAAAAAAACGTTAAAAAATTTTGAGCATTCGAACTTAAAAATGAGCATCGAAATTTAAAAATGAGCACAAATTGAGCATTCGCCGTTTTGAAAAAAAAACCCTGCGCCCTCATGTACATCATTTGAAAGTGCCAAAAATTATTTTTCTCGTGACACTAATTTTATGGTCCAACGACATTCATAGCAAAAGTTACGGGCCTTTTTCTGATTAACCTCAAAAGTAACTAACAACTAAGAGTGGTCTGTCGCGGAGGATTCGCGGAGTAAAAATAACTTCATTTTACGCCCTGCTTAAGTGAAAGTTACTGGATAGTACAGTAATACGAAGCGTTGGCGTTTCTTTTGGACCTTTGGATAGAGCCGATAATAAGTACTGTCCTTTCAGTAACATCGTATTAGACGTTGCTGGCTGCAACAAAAAATAACTCTGCTTTACGTGGCGTATAACTTAGGAACCAGGCGACTAAAGGCGAATTGGAAGGATAGTACATTCGGAATCTGGGTACGCTTAGTTGACACTTCCATTATCATTATTAATAGGATAGTGTATACAGCGTATAGTGGATATATATATATATATATATATATATATATATATATATATATATATATGGTACCACAGCCGTTGCGTAACATTGTTGAAAAATACTAAGTTTATGTTAAAACTTTTCCGCCATAACTTTTTTAGCTAACTGGTAAAAAGTTCCAGTTTTCGGCATCAATTAGGATATCGAAATACCGTTCATTTGACACCATAAAAAACTGTAGGTTACCGCTGACTTATGTACCGAAAAACCTTACAACTGTACCTAAATAGCATTGATCGCACACATACACTATTTTGAGTGAATTCTACTGGCTGGAAGTGGATTGCGCATCTCATGTGAATTACCAAAGATGAATATTATTTTTGCACTATGAATTATCAATAAAGTCTAAATATCGAAAAAACTGGGCCCAGAATCGAACTGGGGACCTCTGGATGGATGTAACAAATATCACATACAA
>JASANF010000483.1:0-11908 GCA_030248245.1 Trissonchulus sp. WLG1_4
GTTTCTTAGCTTTAAATTGATGTATTAAACTTAAGAATACGTTGAAGTTTTGCTGAGTTATTCAGCCGTAAAAATAGCAAATCCAAAATGAAAAACCTACAAAGCTGATAAATCTTCGAAAATGTCAAATTTTTGATTTAATTTCTTAAAAAATTGAGTATGGCTTCTGGTAACTTTTTCAACGGAAATATGCAGTCCTAGGAAAGGTCTAATTTTTGAAAAAGTGAAACGTGTGGGCAAACCTTGCATTTTTGCGTAGCGAAATCGACTAATTTTTTTGGACCTGGGTCCCAGCTGCCGTTTGCGATTGAGTTGAAAGTTTGCACAATGAAAGAAAGAATATAAATGCAGACGTGAAAGTTTTTCGATTTTCAAATTTTGGCCCGCAGCACTTTTTGTAGTCGCTCAAACACGACTGATTTTTGAAAAATCGATTTTTTGCAAAATCAAAAATAAAAATGAAAAATCGAAGATCAATCACGTCTAGATTTTTGAGAGATCTTTCTATTGATACCAAGATCATCAAAATCGGTTGAAGTTTCGCTGATCTAGGTCAAAAACAAAATTAGTGTGAATAGGAAATTCGACATGGTCATAAAATTTGACACGTTCACGTTAAAGTGCTGAACTGTATCGTAAATAGGTTTTTTTGACGTCTCTTTGCTATACAATTAAAGTGGTATTGCTATTTATTGCATGAGCTGAGCGCCAAACATGAGTTTTGTTGCTGAGCGCCACCTTAAGCAATGTGCAAATTTGACTTTTTTTCATCGCAAAAGTAGTATTTTTTTAAGGCCACATTACGAAATTTAAATGCAACTCCGGCAGTCTGCTTTATGTGTATCAGATACAGCAGATAATGTAGTTCATTTCTAGCATTCAACTATGGCAGGCGCGCAGTTGCTGTGTTCTTACTTTAGGGTGAGGTACATGATGGCGCGAATTTTTAAAAATTCTCAACTTTGAGCGCTTATAACGCAAAAACGGTGCGTCCTAGACCCTTAATTGACTGATTATGTTTTGTTCACCATTCATTTCTCTATCGAATGGTGGTTTCGCGATCTCTCTACGACGCACGTAGCTCGAGCAATGTCCAAAAAACTAGAAGGTGTCAGAATGAGGCTGTCTAGCCAGTGATACTCTGGGCATTAAAGGGTTAAGTGTCGCAAGGTTTTCACTACAGCCTACCATCCACAGTGTGTCGGCAAACGGAACGTTTCAACCGCACACTTATTCAAATGCAAGCAGCCTATGTCGCCGAAACCCAGAAAGACTGGGATATTTATGTCCCTGATGCTCTTTTTGCCTACCGAACCTCTGTGCATGCCTCTACAGGCTACAGTCCGTTCAAACTGCTTTATGGCAGGGAGCCAAGTTTTCCGCTGGACGTTGAGATAGAGCAAAACAGTCCTGTTCAGCCAGTTCCATATAGGGACTACCTGGATAGTTTACGGCATGGTCTCGGAGAAATAATTCCTAAAGCACGAGACAGAATAGTCAAAGCACAAGCACGACAGAAAAAGTTTTACGATCCTAAACGAAGCCGACCCGTTTTCTACGTAGTCAGTTTAGTGTACATGAAAATACTTTCTAGACCCAAGAAGCTCAAACCAAAATGGAAAGGACCTTTTGAAATAGTTTCTGTGAAATCTCCAGTCACCTATGGCATTAAAAAATATGGGACTGTTGAAACAGTTCATGCAAACCGCCTAAAACTTTATCGCCAAAATTAGTTGTTTCTAGCTACTAGGACAAATTTTTCTGTGGGCTTGCTTAGCGAAATAAATAGCCTCTGGCAAGTAAGGGGATTACACTCCCATGTTTTTGTCATTTGCTATTTCAGTTCACGATGTTCTTTGGCTCCCAAGACATCTTATCCAATATGCACGAAGTTGAAATTCATTTTCTGGTGGAGAAATTCGGGTCTGTGAAGCAAGAATATGCATTTACCAAAGCACTTTTCACAAAAGACGAAGCAGCGCGGAGTGAAATATTTCAGACTTCAGGTCCAAAAAAGTGCAAGCAAAGAGCTTAGCCTTATAACTTGGTGGGGTTTCGGCATGACCATTGGAATCAAAGCAAATATATTGTAATGGAAGCTCTCCAATATGAGAAATACACACGAAATAAATTAGCCAGGGATTGTTTAGTGCAAACCTCGGGTCATATATATGAAGCAAGCGCCTCTGATTTAGACTGGGGTGTTGGGTTGAGCAAAATTGAGTTGTCGCGCGCTCTGAAATCTGGTCGTGTCTTACCGGGCGCTAATAATATGGGGGAAATTTTGCACTCCATTCGAAGCCATATAGTGGACGGTGTTCGGTTCCCATCTTTTATACTTCTTGCCGACTCTCAAGGAAAATTTCTGCCCGACCATTCGTCTTTCCGAAAAATATGCCTTCCAGGCGCCCGCATTCAGGATCTGCTTATTTTGGCGCGTGCCGTCGCTCATCCGGGTGTGCAAGGTGTTGTGGTCTTTGGTGGAACAAATAATGTGCCGCAAGATCATGAAACACCTCTACTTGCTAATGATGGCGCCCTGAAACCCAGGAAAATCAAAGACATCATTGAGCGATACCGAAAGCATGTTGACAGATTTTTAGTCGAACGTTCGGCAGCGCAAATCTTTATTTGCGAGGTTCCCCAAAGACTGAAGGACTTTAGTAAAGCCCCAAAATTTCAAAATTATGACAGTCGAATTCAAATGGCCGTTAAGCAGCTCAATTTTGAAATTGCAAAATACATCCATTTCCTGCAGTCTTCAAAAATTCATTTGTTTTCTTTTTTTGACCAGCTTAATTACCCATCAAATTTTCAAACAACCATGCAAGGACCGTCTTTGCACTTGAACAATGTTGGTGGTAAACGGGTGTTTGACATTATCTTAGCAGCTGTTGGAAAGGTCTGGCCAAGTGATCCCTAGCTTGATTGGGTTCTCACACCCGTGGAATTATTATCATTGTAAGTTTGTTTAGATGTCTGTGTGTAAGTTTAGTAGAATCAGGGTACTCGCACCCACGAAAAGTACACCCAAATTTGATGTTTGACAATTGATTTTGAACTGATAGTTGTGTTTTTTGCCGGACTCACACGCCCATGAACTTGCTTTTGATTCAGTATGTCTGCCAAGTAGTAGTATGTAAGGGCGCTCGCGCCCACGAAATTAAATATACTTGTATTTTTAGTATGGACTGTTTGACTACTACCGGGATGTCTGTCGGGTTCGCACGCCCAAGAACTTCAGTGTGCATCTTAGGCTTGCGGGCTCACGCGCCCACGAAATTGCAATTTGTTGGACTCGTTTTCCTTTGTTTGTCGGGTTCCGAACTCTTCGGAGGGGGGACGAGTGTAACGACGAACGACAATTGTAATTAAAAAGTGTAATTAAAGTTCTATGCCAGAATGTCATTACTTTTTATTACTGATTAGCCGAGTCTATAGGCTGATTTTGTGTGTTTGATATCTTTGAATCTTTGAATAAAGACTGCTGTTGTTGCTATGATTAACGCTAGATAAAGATCCGCTAGCGTCTACACCCACCGTCCGGCAGCTTCTTCTATACTGCTTCTACATCAGGTGAGCTACGACTAGTCTAGTTACCGATCCCAAGTATCCCCAGCCATCTTTTCAACTGTTACATAAATAATAAATATTTTTGTTTTGTGTATTCGCTTTTAAAGTTTAAGTGATTATTTAGTGCAGTTTTATGTAGCATTTTCAAGTAGTGTTTGTGACCGGCCGCGTAAACCGTTGGCCGACAGAGAAGTTAGGCCGGCCGGCCGGAGCGGCCTAATTTTTGGACAAAAACCATTTCATCCAAATACAGAGTGTCGCTTTGGCATAATTCAGCCTGCAGGATTGTTACGCCGGTCTAATTTTGTCAATTTGTCAAATCTGACTGGCCCGCTCGTGTTTTTAACCCTTTTTTTTTAGGCCAGTCACAAACACATTTTCAAGATGAAACACTTCTTGTTTCACTAAGGAGGTTGAATTTTAACAGACTTAATATCCTACATGTATTTGGTATAACTAACATTGCTGCTGTCAGGATTTTTAATAGCAAACAAATTGGTTACATGGTCAACACAAGCATTTACATCAGTAGATACAAAGCTGAAATTGACACATTCATCCGTTCGCTTTTGGAAAGTATCAGTTTCTAAATTAGCTAAAAAAATTGCACAATTGTTCTACCCATTTTCGTGCAGTTAACTATTGCAGTGCGGTCAACTTAAGAAAGATTCGTTGCGAACGGGTACGGTTTTTGAATTAATTTCAAAACATCAAAAATGAGTTGAAAATTATTCATTTTTTATTTTTTGCATTACAAAACTTTTTCTATCGTAAAGTTCAGAAATCGAGAAAAAAGCCGATAAGTTGTTACAACATATTCTACGACACTTAAGCCAATAACAGATATTAAGCGCTCTGCAGAGCGCTTAATATTTGTTGCTGCCTATGCTATTGTAAGGACCACAGCGGCCATTTAAAATGATCTAATTAAATGCATTACATAATGAAATGAGGTTTTTTGCCAAAGTCGTTTACAGTATTGTCACAACTAATTCTGCTTGGTAGATCTAAAAAAAGTATGTAAAGTAGACGGGACATTATCAAATCTATAATCAATATCATATACAGGTATATTATAACTTCCTACGCGACAATTAAACTCACCAACTAAAACAGTAGTACAGTACATCTCCACAATTTCGGACTTTTTAGTGAAGCATAAAAGTTCCTCAAAAAGGTCGACATCACATGCTTCGTGCCTTGGTGAGCTAGTTGGAGCTATACATGTATATATTACACCAAGAAATATTTTGTTTATTGAAGTTGAGTTTTGAAATTTTAGCCATAGAAAGTCAGAATTTTTGATGTTTACTGTTGGAACATTTTTCCAAAAAAATGCTTGATATAGACCGATCTACCGTCACAATTTCGAATAGCATTTACACTGCAGATATTTTGGTTAACATAAAATAAAGAATAATTTGGAAATATTAACTCAGACAATTGATAATTAACCTTCCATGTTTCAGCTAGACAACGTATGTCAGGTTCGGAAAAATAATTCATTAAATCAATTACTTTGGGAAAGATAAACCTTGGACATTATATGATACTCTTTTTATTTTTGATAGTTAAAGAAAAAACTTTTGAGAAAAATTCTATCAAACAGTATTGGTGCTCGGAAAAATAGTTAACCGTCAACACTGAGAAAACGAGAAGCAGCTAATTTAAATGACGTAATATCCGTATAAAATAATTTGTTGAACATAATTCCGCTATCCTAGAAGTAGGCACTAGGCGTATTTGATTCATAGAGCTTTTGCATAGTAGGATAAGCGGCTGTACGGAAATCTCGAATCCGAGCTGGTAAATCATCACGGATGCGGATACCAGCCTTCACAAATTGTTCACGGTTTTCACGAAGACAAAACCCGATCCCTGAAGTTGTACGTGATTAATTTCAGTTTCTTCGATCGAGTTTTTTTTCTCGTGAATCATCCCATGCGAAAAGCCTCTGATATTAAAATATCGCTACCCTCAATGCCTATCTGATTTTGCAAAAATGGAGCGCATACTGTCGAGCAGTTCTCGTTCGCCGTTTCAGAAAAACCGTAAATCACCAAATTATTACGCTTTAGTTGTAATTCCAGTTCATCGATACGGGTTATCAAGGCTCTTTAAATAGCTACTTCAATATTTTATCGCCCACCTGACTCATAGAAATTTTTGTTTCGGGCGCAAAGGTTTTTAGGCCAGTCACTTCAGCAGAAGTGTAGTCTATGTCTAGCCCTTTCCAAGTTGCTGATTTTTTCCAAAATCGGACTTATTTTCTCAGAAATGACAGACAACAGTTCGGTTTTCAAAGTTTGAATTTCCTCAGAACGAGCCACTGTAGACTCAATGGGTGGGATTCACAAAGCACGTTTAAACGCAGCCTAAGTTAGACTGCGTTTAAACGCGGTCTAAAACGTTGGTCTGAGATAATCATGATTCACGAAATTTGTGTGTATTTTCATTACGATTGTTCTATATCGTTCTATCACTGGTAAATTTTATTCTCTTGCAATGGTAAAGACGCTTAGAACATTTCGTAACGAGCGTTTGGCTAAACGCTCGTTTAAACGCAGTCTAAGTCTAATTCACAGACCCCGTTTAGACCTTGTTTAACTAAACGCTCGTTTAACTCTGAAAATAGTTTTTTTACATAAGCAAATCGTTTTTGTGTGTAAGTACCTGCCCATTAAGTTGTTAAATGTTGCATTTAGGTAATTTTACTTAATTTTTCACACAAATTTAAACATTTGGACTTTTAAAAAAAAGTGCTATGTTTAGTCTAGGGTTCTGAAAATTACTGAAATAGACCTTAAAGCACTATTTTAAGCATTTTGTAAGCTGTTAAAATTACCGTAGCATCATTTACGACCTCATTTACGAAACGTGACAAAATCTAGCTTTATCTAACTTTTGCATAGCTTAAGGGGGCGCTCCGGGAATCAAGGATTTGGGCCGTATTTTTTAAAAACAGCCAAAATGACCTATCATTCTTGAAGAAAAGTTGCCCAAAATACTATTTCTGATGTTTTGACGTGCATATCTCCATAGCAAAAAATTTGGAAAAAATTGGACAATTTGCTGATTTTATTCGACTTTTACACAAATTCAGCAAGTAAGCCAATGCATCAACGCTTTTTGAGGTTTTGCAAACAGACGATACGTAGATTTTATTAGTCGTAATGAAAAATTAAAACAATTTTATTGCCTTCTGTGCAAAAAAATCGCACAAGAAAACATTTTCAGAAGCAGCAAACTCAAATATAGGCACTGTGAATACAAAATCGATTTTTCGGCATTCGATTATAAAATGCTGGTAAAATATTTTTCTACAAAATTTTGCACAATTATAGCCTTAGGCTCTGCGCAGTTGAACAATTTTTTAGTTTCTCAAAATAAAGCTCAAAAATTTTTTTATATGAATTTTATTGCTAAGAGTTCGACTTCGAAAACACATAATGAATTTTTTTTATCCAAATCCGACGTAAATGTTAAAAACCAAAATAATGTTCAACTAGAAAAGCACATAAGCTATATTTTGGTATATAAATTGTGACTATACGCAAAGTATAAGCAGAGTTATCGTTTGCCGAAAATTCACTCACGTTTGGTGCTCTGGGAGTCACGTGACATGATCACGTGATTTGAAATTTTGCCTCCAGTGTTCTTTTGTGCCATACTACATATATGTGTAGTAAAGTTTGACATTTGTCAACTTTTTTGCCAATTTTCGATGTAACCCCCGATTCCCGGAGCGCCCCCTTAAACCATGTCTGGGTCCAACTTATGAATTTATGAGACAGTTTTAACCGTTTAAAACAATTTAGCCAGATTAACATGGCTTTCTAGAATTGCAAAAAATAGGTCCGAAACATCAAAGATAAGTTAGAAATAGCCAAGTAAAGTAGTGGTGGCTCTTCAAAAGATTTTAGAATGTCGGTTAACGAGGATAATTAACTTAAGGGGGCGCTCCGGGAATCAAGGATTTGGGCCGTATTTTTTAAAAACAGCCAAAATGACCTATCATTCTTGAAGAAAAGTTGCCCAAAATACTATTTCTGATGTTTTGACGCGCATATCTCCATAGCAAAAAAATTTGGAAAAAATTGGACAATTGACTGATTTTATTCGACTTTTACACAAATTCAGCAAGTAAGCCAGTGCATCAACGCTTTTTGAGGTTTTCCAAACAGACGATACGTAAATTTTATTAGTCGTAATGAAAAATTAAAACAATTTTATTGCGTTCTGTGCAAAAAAAATTGCACATGAAACCATCTTCAGAAGCAGCAGACTCAAATGTAAGCTGTGTGAATACAAAACCAATTTTTCGGCATTCGATTATAAAATGCTGGTAAGATATTTTTCTACAAAATTTTGCACAATTATAGTCTTAGGCTCTGCGCAGTTGAACAATTTTTTAGTTTTTTAAAATAAAGCTTAGAAATTTTTTGATATGAATTTTATTGCTCAGAGTTCGACTTCGAAAACACATAATGACATTTTTTATCCAAATCCGACATAAATGTTAAAAACCAAAATAATGTTCAACTAGAGAAGCACATAAGCTACATTTTGGTATATAAAGTGTGACTATACGCAAAGTAGAAGCAGAGTTATCGTTTGCCGAAAATTCACTCACGTTTGGTGCTCTGGGAGTCACGTGACATAATCACGTGATTTGAAATTTTGATTCCAGTGTTTCTTTCTGCCATACTACATATATGTATAGTAAAGTTTGACATTTGCCATCTTTTTTGCCAATTTTCGGTGTAACCCCCGATTCCCGGAGCGCCCCCTTAAGCATAGCTTGGACAGCCGTATAGGCAGGTCTAAGTTTCTATTAGAAAATCAGGCTGATTTAGACTGCGTTTAAGTTAAACAGCCTTTGTGAATCATGTTTTAGAAAAACGCGCTCTATATTTGAAAATTTGTGTGCAGAATTCGTTACGATCACGCGATTTTTTGCACGCTGATTTAGGGAGACTGCGTTTGAACGCAGTCTAAGACTTAGACCGAGTCTAAGTTAAACAGGCTTTGTGAATCCCACCCAATGGATCGCTGTGAATACAGTAGTAAAATTAGCTATGTAATGGCTTCGTGGCGCAGCCCATATTTACAGTTCCCAACCCACTCACTGTTCTCAAGTTTTCGCAGTAATTATTCTGTCTGACCGTATCTTCTCAAATTTTCGCAGTAAATGAAAAAAACCAGAACACCGAACACAAAAAACAATCCCACAAATAAACACTACACAGCACAAAACACAAAGCCACTCCAAAACGCCAAACGCAGCCCACAAAAGCACACACAAACAAAAAAAGCACAAAACAGACACAAACAAAGCAAAAAAACAAACCCCAACACCCCAACACAACGCTCCAAACACAAAAACAAAAAACAAAAAACACACAAAACGAAAAGAACACAAAAAAAAAACAAAGCACCCAGCCAAACAAACCAAAAACCACGCAAGCCGCGCAAACCAAAAAGCACCAAAAAAAAAAAAAAAATCAAGCCAACCAACAAAAAACAAAAAAAAGCAAAAAAACAAAAATCCAACCCAACCACACCAAAAAAAACCACAAAACAAAACACACACACAAAACACAACACAAACCAAAAACAACACAAACCACCACAAACAAAAAACAAAACACCAAAAACAAAAAAACAACCCAATATTTTTGGGCAACTTTTTCAAAAAAAAAAGAATAAATCAGTCCGTTTTGGCTTGTTTAAAAAAATACGGCCCGATATGCCTTTCCAAATTCCCGACACCCCCCTTAAGTTAATTCTGTTCGTTAACCGAAAGCATTATTAAAAATCTTTTCAATTTCTTAGTTATTTAGTTATTTTTGATGTTTCGGACCTATTTTTGATTTGTAGAAAGCCATGTTGATCTGGCTAAATTGTTAAACAGTTAAAACTGTCTCATAAATTCATAGTTGGACCCAGACATGGTTTAAGGGGGGCGCTCCGGGAATAGGGAGTTACATGAATAAAGTGACAAATGTCAAACTTACTACACATATATGTAGTATGGCGCGAAAAGAACACTGGAGGCAAAATTTTCAAATCAGAAAAAAATTGGTACCGTGTGCCACCGTAAAAAAAAAAATTTTCACAAATTTATACCAAAATATAGCTACTGCTTTTCTAGTTGAACATGGTTTTTAACATTTACGTCGGGAATTTCAATAAAAAAAATTCATTATATATTTCGAAGTCGAACTCTCACGATAAACCATATAAAAAATTTTTGACTTATTTTGAGAAACTAAAAATTGCTCAACTGCGCAGAGCCTAAGGTTATAATTGTGCAAAATTTTGTACAAAAAAATATTTTACCAGCATTTTATAATCGAATGCGAATCGATTTTGTATTCTCGCAGTGCTTATATTTGAGTTTGCTGCTTCTGAAAATGTTTTCTTGTGGGCATTTTTTTGCACAGAAGGCAATAAAATTGTTTTAACCATACGACTACGTATCGTCTGTTTGCAAAACCTCAAAAAACGATTTGATGCATTGGCTTCTTGCTGAATTTGTGTAAAAGTTCAAGTCGCAGAATCCATTTTCCAAATTTTTTGCTATGGATACACGTAAAAACATGCGGAGTAGTATTTTAGGCAACTTTTTCTTCAAGAATAATAGTAGTTAACTATTTTTAAAAAATCACCCCCAAGTGCCCTTTAAACGCGGAGCGCCCCCCTTTAAGCTATGCAAAAGTTAGATAAAGCTAGATTTTGTACATTTTTCATAAATGAGGTAGTAAATGATGCTACGGTAATTTTAACAGCTTAAAAATGCTAAATAAGTCTTTAAGGTCTCTTTCAGCATTCAGAACCCTAGACTAAACGTAGCACTTTTTTTAAAAGTCCAAATGTTAATTTATGAAAAATTAAGTGAATTTGCCTAAATGCAACATTAACAACTTAATGGGCCAGTACTTACACAAACAATTTGCTTATGTAAAAAAACTATTTCAGAGTTAAACGAGCGTTTAGTTAAACAAGGTAAACAGGATTGTGGATTCAACTTATCAAGCTGCGTTTAAACAGCATTAGCCAAACGCTGGGTTACAAATTTTCTAAGCGTCTTTACCATTGCAAGAGAATAAAATTTACCAGTGATAGAACGATATAGAACAATCGTAATGAAAATACACACAAATTTCGTGAATCATGATTATCTCAGACCAACGTTTCAACCGCGTTTAAACGCAGTCTAACTTCAGCTAGTTTAAACGTGCTTTGTGAATCCCACCCATTGAGTCTACAGTGGCTACATTCAAAATTCGAAACTTTGAAAACCGAACTGTTGTCTGTCATTTCTGAGAAAAATAAGTCCGATTTTGGAAAAAATCAGCAACTTGAAAGGGCTAAACGACTTGCACTCTGCTGAAGTGATTTAAAAACTTTGCGCCGAAACAAAAAATTTCTATGAGTCAGGTGGGCGTAAAATATGGAAGTAGCTAAAAAAGCCTTCATAACCGTATGAATTGGAAATACAACTAAATCGTAATAATTTGGTGGTACGGTTTTTTGAAACGGCGAACGAATTGCTTGACAGTATGCGCTCATTTTTGCAAAATAAGGAATCGGCATTGAGAGGTAGTATTTTTTAATATCCGGACTCGCATCGTGATTTCACCGAAAAAAAACTCGATAAAAGAACCTGAAATTAATCACGTACAACTTCAGATTGGGTTTTTTTTTGTCTTCGTGAAAACCGTGAACAATTTGTGGAGGCTGCGTCCTCGCATCCGTGATAATTTACCCAGCTCAAAAAAAAAAAATTTCCGTACAGCCGCTTATCCCTACTATGCAAAAGGGTTAGTGGACCAATACGGTAGTGCCTCCTTCTAGGATAGCGGAATTATGTTCAAAACAATCTTATACGGATGCTACGTCATTTAAATTAGCTATTATTTTTCTCGTGTTGACGGTTAATTATTTCCCGAGCACCAATACTGTTTGATAGAATTTTTTCTCAAAAGTTTTTTCTTTTTAATTCGAAATAAAAAATTATATATAATGTCCAACTTTCCCAAAGTAATTGATTTAATGAATTATTTTGCCAAAAATTCTGGGCATACGTTGTCTGAAAAAAATTTTTTAATTATCAATTGTCTGAGTTAATATTTCCAATTATTCTTTATTTTATGTTAACAAAATATCTGCAGTGTAAATATACTTCGAAATTGTGACGGTAGATCGGTCTAACATCAAGCATTTTTTTTTGGAAAAATGTTCCAACAGTAAACATCAAAAATTCTCATTATGGCCTAAAATTTCAAAGGAACTTCAATAAACAAAATATGTTCTTGGTGCGGTGGGGCGA
>JASANF010000484.1:0-10819 GCA_030248245.1 Trissonchulus sp. WLG1_4
ATTTATAATGGTATTGACTAATTTTTTTGAAGTCCTTGTAGGAATTCTTGATTCTTGCGTCATCAGGTAAAGCATTCCATAGTTTGGAGCTTATCATCGCGAAAGATCTGTGCATGTAGTCGGAATTACTTTTAGGAAGCGTGATCCTGTAATTATGTCTTGCGTTGTGTGGGTTAATGCTATGGTGGAATAATTCAGATATACAGTAAGGCTGCCTGTAGCGGATAGCGTTGTACGTTATTTTTAACGCATGTTGTATTCGTCGACTTTTGAGACTCTCCAAGGGAATAGAAGCAGTGGGAGTAAACCAGGGTAGACGTAATAACTGTCTTGTCGTAATAACTGTTAATTTATGTAACAAGACAAACAACAACAGTTATATATATCTTATTCAGTCAACATCAACATGCGATTGTACATAAAAACAATAACACATTCTGAGTTCTACACTAGAACTTTTAGGAATCCTACGTATTAGTTATATAGCTTATACAGTAGCCTAACAATCCTCCCCTTTCGGCCGGCAAGCTAGTATATGCAGCGACATCGGTTAACTTTTTGTCCGTTCTCAAGTTCGACCACTTGATCCGAAATTTGTTTTGTGACTTTTAATTGGCTTGTAAATCGAGGGCCTAGGATTGTTGGATTTGCATATTTGACGTGAACAAAACGAGGGCATTTTGAAGTGATGACTGGTGACTGACGAGACTCTTTAGGCCAGACAAGATGAGCAGGGGTTCCGAAAAACAGTTCAAATGCATCACTTGATCTATTAATGTCGAAAAGGGAAGGCGCTAATTGATTGACCCAGTTTTTAGTGTTATGTTCTAATAACGCTGCTCGAATACGGTCCTTTAGGGTTCGGTGACTTCTTTCAATTTTGGAATTGCCTTGCGGGTAGTAAGGTGTGCTGTGTGTGACAGCAAACCCGTACTTTTTGGCCAGATTAGAGAAAATTTCAGACGTAAATTGAGTGCCATTGTCGCTCAAAACAATCCGAGGTGGGCCATATTTCTGGACCCAATTTTTTTCAAAACTATTCGCGACTGTTTGGGCCGTAATGTTTGCAAGAGGAGTAGCGTCGATATATCCCGAGCAATGATCAAGCATTGTTAGAATGTAGCGATAGCCCCCGGTCGTAACTGAATACTACTATGAATGTTCAGCCTATTCTAGGGTTGGGCGCTGTCGCGCCAACCCTGATATGTATACGTAGCCACCCATGCTATATATATTGAATGTCATTAGCGTGCCATATGAAAATCCAGCACTGAAACATAACTCCAACAGCTTTGGCCTGCCTGTTCCCACTCAGTAGCCCTGGTCATATTGCAGTCGGGCCTCAACGTGTACATACGTATATAGATAGGCACGCAGATGATTAGGTCTGAGGAGAACCCAAGCGGCCTGCACCTAATCCGGGAACTATTAAATGTCGGGCTAGGTCTGTGGGCTCGGAGGAATGTTACGATTGTGAAATTGCGTCGGAGCGAGTTAATTTGATAGGTTGGAGGTCTGGCCGACTCACTGGGCCAGTATATGCACATATATAGGAAAGGCACTACATGGAAATCATAATACAGACACAGTAAATGACAGTTGTTAGGCCAGGCAAAAAGTGAGACAGGACAGTGGCACTTCCAGCCTTGCCTATAAACGCATAAGGACTGGCAAAAGTTGTGCACAATTTCCAACTGGACTGCGTAGTGAATTGTGAGCTGCATGAGTGCGGGTATGCCAGCCTGACTGGTCCGCATGGAAATTATTAAAAAATGACTCTTCTAAACAATCTTGACTTGTCTGCCGGTTGTTATAATAACCACAGTTCGCTGGTGCACTTGACTGCTTTTCATGAGGTCTTATGCGCAAATAGAAAGGAACCTGTGAACCCTGTCTGTCTCACTCACATGACTACACACGTATTTATGAACTGGCCTTTTTCTCCACAATTTGTTCCCACTAGCTTCACTTCGAAGTGAACCCTTCCATAACTGCGAGCCTGTCATTTTGGTTCTTGGCTAAAGACCGCGACACACATTATACTTTACGTAATACCGACAAAACAAACATATTATATGCGTATTGCGTACATACCATCTAAAATAAATAATGCATTGCCGACTTAGAGCTGGAACATACGCACAGCCAGTCAGTCCGCCCGGTTCCAACTAAATTATCCTACCAACGTTAGCAATCAGCTTCGGCAGCCAAGAGGGAGCCAACACCACAGTCCTCCAAGCGTATCTAATCACATACACACGCACGTACGTATATAAGTATGTATGTATGTATTCATGTATGTAAATTTGGGGAATTCTTGCCAGAGCCAAGTTCCGCCTGCCTTTGCTGCTGCTGACGGGACAGCTCAGAAACGCTGAGACAGACAGCTCAGCCCCGTGGCGCGCAGACGGTCATGCACAACTACTGCTGTCCTCGTGTCAACTTTCAGGCTGCAAACTAACCACCCCCTGTGCCTCATCAATATTTATATATACACTGCCGCGTACGTACATAACATTATGTAGCTCAGCTGGGGGAGGAGGGAGAGAACTGAAGCACAGTTGATGCCAGATACAGTTTAATCGCGTGCCACACTAGCGTCCGAACACTCAGCTGGGGGAGGATGGAGAGAACTGAAGCACAGTTGATGCCAGATACAGTTTAATCGCGTGCCACACTAGCGTCCGAACACTCAGCTGGGGGAGGAGGGAGAGAACTGAAGCACAGTTGATGCCAGATACAGTTTAATCGCGTGCCACACTAGCGTCCGAACACTCAGCTGGGGGAGGAGGGAGAGAACTGAAGCACAGTTGATGCCAGATACAGTTTAATCGCGTGCCACACTAGCGTCCGAACACTCAGCTGGGGGAGGAGGGAGAGAACTGAAGCACAGTTGATGCCAGATACAGTTTAATCGCGTGCCACACTAGCGTCCGAACACTCAGCTGGGGGAGGATGGAGAGAACTGAAGCACAGTTGATGCCAGATACAGTTTAATCGCGTGCCACACTAGCGTCCGAACACTCAGCTGGGGGAGGATGGAGAGAACTGAAGCACAGTTGATGCCAGATACAGTTTAATCGCGTGCCACACTAGCGTCCGAACACTCAGCTGGGGGAGGATGGAGAGAACTGAAGCACAGTTGATGCCAGATACAGTTTAATCGCGTGCCACACTAGCGTCCGAACACTCAGCTGGGGGAGGAGGGAGAGAACTGAAAGCACAGTTGATGCCAGATACAGTTTAATCGCGTGCCACACTAGCGTCCGAACACTCAGCTGGGGGGAGGAGGGAGAGAACGAAGCACAGTTGATGCCAGATACAGTTTAATCGCGTGCCACACTAGCGTCCGAACACTCAGCTGGGGGAGGATGGAGAGAACTGAAGCACAGTTGATGCCAGATACAGTTTAATCGCGTGCCACACTAGCGTCCGAACACTCAGCTGGGGGAGGATGGAGAGAACTGAAGCACAGTTGATGCCAGATACAGTTTAATCGCGTGCCACACTAGCGTCCGAACAAACATCTTGGAGAGGAAGGAGAGAACTGAAGCACAGTTGATGCCAGATACAGTTTAATCGCGTGCCACACTAGCGTCCGAACACTCAGCTGGGGGAGGAGGGAGAGAACTGAAGCACAGTTGATGCCAGATACAGTTTAATCGCGTGCCACACTAGCGTCCGAACTAGAGTTCGCAACGGGTCGAGATTTCATAACCCGACCCGACCCGAGCTAATGTAGCTACCTACCCAACCGATTATAAAGGATAAAAAATAAATCAGTATTCATAAAAAAGCCAGCACAGAAAAACAGCAGCGAGGAGCAAGCCCCCAACCGCAAGCCCACAAAACAAAAAACCCCGAGAACAAACATACCAGAAGCGAAAAAAGCAAAAATAAAAAAGCCACAAAACCAACAAAAAATTATTTACAAAAAAAAAATAGCAGCAACCCAAAACCACAACCCCCCCCCCCCCCACAACCGAAAACCCACAACCCTCTCCAAACCCAAACTCCAACAATATACACACCACTAAAAGCAAAAAAAGAACAAGAAATCAAAACCACAGCACTCTCCAGCGATAGAAAAATATCATCAAAACAGAAAAATTAAAAAACACACTCAATCTATAAACCCAACTCACCCCACAACCCCGAAAATCCAACCCACCCACCCACCCCACCAACCCACCCACGAACTCTAGCCGAACTCTACCACCAAAATACAACAGAAACCAGCACTTATACCATAATAGCTCATATATAAATATACATAATCTAGAACCATCAGCTAAACAGCTCTCTAGTCACGAGTCAGTATATAGAGCGATCAGATGAAATCCAAGTTTAAATTAATAGTCTTCATAAGTCTCACGAAGACAAAATCATATACAAAACATCTCAGAGCGAGCAAGCAAAAATTCACGAAATCTTTCATAGATATAAAAATCAAATATCTCAATTTAACCCAAAAACACACAAACTCCAGATTCTCAAAAACAACAATTAAACAACAGCACATAGAAAAAACACTCAAAAATACAAAACATATCCACACCCGAATCCAAACTACAAATCAAAAACAAACATATTATACCCTTAGAGAATCTCAGACAACTCTCTCTATAAATCTCACCCTCCGAACTAGTCACCTAGCACGCAAAACTATCATCAACCATCTCTCCCCCTCCTCCCCCAGCAGTCACCAAACACGCAAAACTATCAACTCCCCCATCTCTCCTCTCCCACCATCACCTAGTCACGCAAAACTATCATCACTCCATCTCCATCCTCCCCCACATACACCACGCCAAACCATCTCATCAACCCATCTCTCCATCCCTCCCCCACATCACCTAGCACGCAAAATATCCATCAACCCATCTCTCCCTCCTCCCCCAATCACCTAGTCACGCAAAACTATCCATCAACCCATCTCTCCTCTCTCCAGCATCACCTAGTCACGCAAAACTATCTCATCAACCCATCTCTCCATCCTCCCCCACATCACCTAGCACGCAAAACTATCCATCAACCTCAATCTCATCCTCCCCCACATCACCTAGCACAAAACTATCCATCAACCCATCTCTCCATCCTCCCCCACATCACCTAGCACCAAAACTATCCATCAACCCATCTCTCCTCCTCCCCCACATCACCTACCACCAAAACTATCCATCAACCCATCTCTCCTCTCTCCCCCACATCACCTACACCAAAACTATCCATCAACCCATCTCTCCATCCTCCCCCCACATCACCTACACCAAAACTATCTATAACCCATCTCTCCATCCTCCCCCACATCACCTACACCAAAACTATCCATCAACCCATCTCTCCCTCCTCCCCCACACTACATAATATACTATCCATATATATAAATAAACAATACACCAAATTACACAACACAATCAACCTCTCCCCACCACTCTCTACTCACTCCCCACACACAAACACAACCTCTCAAAATCCCCAAATTACATACATAATACATACATACATACTATATACACCTAAAATACCAACCTCCCTCCTCCAACACTAAAACAATCTATAAACACACCCACCACTCAACCAATCAATTAAATATACAATCATATAATATTCAACAAAATAATCCCTACCAAAACCAAAAACACTCCATATAATCACTCAAAACTAAACAAAAAAAAACCACATAAATACACAAAACAACACACACCTCTATTCCAAAACCCAAAAACACAACACCACAACTAATAACAACCCAACAACAAACTAACCCGACATTTAATAGTTCCCGGATTAGGTGCAGGCCGCTTGGGTTCTCCTCAGACCTAATCATCTGCGTGCCTATCTATATACGTATGTACACGTTGAGGCCCACTCAATATGACCAGGGCTACTGAGTGGGAACAGGCAGGCCAAAGCTGTTGGAGTTATGTTTCAGTGCTGGATTTTCATATGGCACGCTAATGACATTCAATATATATAGCATGGGTGGCTACGTATACATATCAGGGTTGGCGCGACAGCGCCCAACCCTAGAATAGGCTGAACATTCATAGTAGTATTCAGTTACGACCGGGGGCTATCGCTACATTCTAACAATGCTTGATCATTGCTCGGAATATATCGACGCTACTCCTCTTGCAAACATTACGGCCCAAACTGTCGCAAATAGTTTTGAAAAAAATTGGGTCCAGAAATATGGCCCACCTCGGATTGTTTTGAGCGACAATGGCACTCAATTTACGTCTGAAATTTTCTCTAATCTGGCCAAAAAGTACTGGTTTGCTGTCACGCACAGCACACCTTACTACCCGCAAGGCAATTCTAAAATTGAAAGAAGTCACCGAAACCTAAAGGACCGTATTCGAGCAGCGTTATTAGAAAATAACACTAAAACTGGGTCAATCAATTAGCGCCTTCCCTTTTCGAGATTACTAGATCAAGTGATGCATTTGAACTGTTTTTCAGAACCCCTGCTCATCTTGTTTGGCCTAAAGAGTCTCGTCAGTTACCAATCATCACTTCAAAATGCCCTCGTTTTGTTCACGTCAAATATGCAAATCCAACAATCCTAGGCCCTCGATTTACAAGCCAATTAAAAGTCACAAAACAAATTTCGGATCAAGTGGTCGAACTTGAGAACGGACAAAAAGTTAACCGATGTCGCTGCATATACTAGCTTGCCGGCCGAAAGGGGAGGATTGTTAGGCTACTGTATAAGCTATATAACTAATACGTAGGATTCCTAAAAGTTCTAGTGTAGAACTCAGAATGTGTTATTGTTTTTATGTACAATCGCATGTTGATGTTGACTGAATAAGATATATATAAGTGTTGTTGTTTGTCTTGTTACATAAATTAACAGTTATTACGACAAGACAGTTATTACGTCTACCCTGGTTTACTCCCACTGCTTCTATTCCCTTGGAGAGTCTCAAAAGTCGACGAATACAACATGCGTTAAAAATAACGTACAACGCTATCCGCTACAGGCAGCCTTACTGTATATTTGAATTATTCCACCATAGCATTAACCCACACAACGCAAGACATAATTACAGGATCACGCTTCCTAAAAGTAATTCCGACTACATGCACAGATCTTTCGCGATGATATGCTCTAAACTATGGAATGCTTTACCTGATGACGCAAGAATCAAGAATTCCTACAAGGACTTCAAAAAAATTAGTCAATACCATTATAAATTATAAATGAACTAACAACACACATATATATTAGCGAACGGACGGAGGCAGGATTTTTGCTCCGGCCGGAGCCGGAGCCGGAGGTAAATTAATTTGCCGGAGCCGGAGCCGGAGCCGGAGCTAGGTCGAAATTTATACCCTTATGATGAAAAATTTTCTAATGTTTAATAAAAATCTATCATCCATCTTTTTCTCGACCTTACGATATGTTTACAACGATTTCATCATAATGGCCAAAAATTGTATACGTGTATGCAGTGGCAGTGGCGTAGCCACGAAAAAATTTGGGGGGGATGACTTTTTTATTTTGAAACATGTTAAAAAGCACTATGCACTTATGTTCGCTTTTAACGCAAAAAACGACACATGTTTCGTTAAAAACAATGGTAATTTTTCGAATAATCGATTGCAAAATGCTAATGCTAATCAAACGTAAAATGGGACCTCCAAACACCGAAATTACAAAAATGGTGGGACCGGTGGGGGGGGGGGGGAAGGTCCAGAAGCGAACGATATAGCAAAATTGGAGAATTTTTCAGTTTTCAGTCAAAAATTTTTTCGACCCGGGAAATTAAATGCAAATCACGTAAGAAGCAGAACGTCATGCAAAAGCTTTGGTTAAAGTTATTAACGAAGAAAAGTAAACCACTATATAAGTTGCAGCGGTGCAGGTTCGGCGGGGGGGGGGGAAAAATTCAAACGCATATTTTTTCAATGTAAAAACACGTTTTTATAGGTTTTCGGACGCGCTGAGTTCATTTTTAGCACTTTCCAAGCAAAAAAAACGTAGATTTACTGCTTTTCGAAAAAATTCAAAATTTGTCGAAAATCATCATTTTTTGACATTCAGGGGCTAATATTTTCGAAAATTTTCACCGATACAGTCGTAATATCAGTCTGAAGTTTAATCATCATAACGTAACTTATAATAATATATTTAATTCAGCTTTGTTTCCAAAATATTCTGCTCATTTATACCAAAAAATGTTAATTTTTTAAACTTATTTAATAGGCGAACTATGCATCGTTAAACTGAGCTCACATATCAATTGTTATTGTTTCTTTTTGCATAGACAATAAATTAACTACATTTTCCGACACAAAATAGCATTTTTAGTTAAAAGGAGCAATTTTTAATAATGAAGAATACCATAAAATACGAATTCAAAACGTCACTGCTGCTCAGCATCACGCTGGCGCTGACAGCCAATTTCGGTTCAAAAGCGCAGCTTTGTTTATGATTCCACAGTAGCAAATATCCTTTTATTTGATGCAAGCAACTAAGACTAAGCCTTTCCTAACCCAAATACTAAGCCTGAGCCTAAGCACTAAGCCTCAGCCTAAGCCTAAGCACTAAGCCTCAGCCTAAGCCTAGCCAAGCCTAAGCCTCAGCCTAAGCACTAAGCCTAGCCTAGGCCTATTAGAAAAACCTACTAAGAAACATCAGGAATAACTTTAGCCCGGTAAATGCCTTTTTCTTCCATAAAAGCTGTCTACCCCGTCCACACCGCTGCAACTGGTCAAGGTTCGGCGGGGGGGGGGGGGGGGGGAATTATTTTTGCCCATAAATCGCTTCCTACCCACCCTTTAAAAAAAAAAAACAACCCCCTCGCAACCCACCCCCCCAACAATCTCTAGCCCCCAAAATAGCTGTCGCCCCTTTTAATAAAAATCTAGATTGAAATTATTGGTGTTAAAACCCTTAGGGGTGGAATAAGTCGGAAAAACGGCATTTTTTCGACTAATGATCCGGAGTCCCCCTATATCCCCCAAACCTAGGGGGGGTCAAAATTGAACGCTCTTTCGAATAGGCTAGGTTAGAAGTTTGTAGGATGTAAGCTTTAGCTGGAAATCAAACTTTGTCAAAAAATTAAACTTTACATGAAATTTTTTGCGCAAAATTGGATTTAGTTAAAAATACTGAATCAAATGAAAACCTGCTGTTACTATTGAAAGAGCAACTTCTAAGCTACTAAATGCTGAAAAAATTTTGCAAATCGGTTCAGGCTTTGAAAAGTTACAAAACTTTTTCTGAAGCTACCAGGATCAGGCTGATTGAAGCGTTACAGCGCACGTAAGGTTTAGTACGAATTCCGGGCTATAACCACAAAGTTTTTCAAAATATGAAGCTAGTTGGGGTTTTTTAGTGCGGTAAAGTTATTCCTGATGTTTCTTAGTAGGTTTTTTCTTAAATTTAGGCCTTAGGCTTAGGCTTAGTGCTTAGGCTGAGGCTTAGTGCTTAGGCTTAGGCTTAGTGCTTAGGCTTAGGCTGAGGCTTAGTGCTTAGGCTTAGGCTGAGGCTTAGTGCTTAGGCTCAGGCTTAGTATTTGGGTTAGGAAAGGCTTAGTCTTAGTTGCTTGCATCAAATAAAAGGATATTTGCTACTGTGGAATCATAAACAAAGCTGCGCTTTTGAACCGAAATTGGCTGTCAGCGCCAGCGTGATGCTGAGCAGCAGTGACGTTTTGAATTCGTATTTTATGGTATTCTTCATTATTAAAAATTGCTCCTTTTAACTAAAAATGCTATTTTGTGTCGGAAAATGTAGTTAATTTATTGTCTATGCAAAAAGAAACAATAACAATTGATATGTGAGCTCAGTTTAACGATGCATAGTTCGCCTATTAAATAAGTTTAAAAAATTAACATTTTTTGGTATAAATGAGCAGAATATTTTGGAAACAAAGCTGAATTAAATATATTATTATAAGTTACGTTATGATGATTAAACTTCAGACTGATATTACGACTGTATCGGTGAAAATTTTCGAAAATATTAGCCCCTGAATGTCAAAAAATGATGATTTTCGACAAATTTTGAATTTTTTCGAAAAGCAGTAAATCTACGTTTTTTTTGCTTGGAAAGTGCTAAAAATGAACTCAGCGCGTCCGAAAACCTATAAAAACGTTTTTTTAAATTGAAAAAATATGGGTTTTAATTTTTCCCCCCCCCCCCCGCCGAACCTGCACCGCTGCAACTTATATAGTGGTTTACTTTTCTTCGTTAATAACTTTAACCAAAGCTTTTGCATGACGTTCTGCTTCTTACGTGATTTGCATTTAATTTCCCGGGTCGAAAAAATTTTTGACTGAAAACTGAAAAATTCTCCAATTTTGCTATATCGTTATCTTCTGGACCTTCCCCCCCCCCCCCCCCCACCGGTCCCACCATTTTTGTAATTTCGGTGTTTGGAGGTCCCATTTTACGTTTGATTAGCATTAGCATTTTGCAATCGATTATTCGAAAAATTACCATTGTTTTTAACGAAACATGTGTCGTTTTTTGCGTTAAAAGCGAACATAAGTGCATAGTGCTTTTTAACATGTTTCAAAATAAAAAAGTCATCCCCCCCAAATTTTTTCGTGGCTACGCCACTGCCACTGCATACACGTATACAATTTTTGGCCATTATGATGAAATCGTTGTAAACATATCGTAAGGTCGAGAAAAAGATGGATGATAGATTTTTATTAAACATTAGAAAATTTTTCATCATAAGGGTATAAATTTCGACCTAGCTCCGGCTCCGGCTCCGGCTCCGGCAAATTAATTTACCTCCGGCTCCGGCTCCGGCCGGAGCAAAAATCCTGCCTCCGTCCGTTCGCTAATATATAT
>JASANF010000485.1:0-19861 GCA_030248245.1 Trissonchulus sp. WLG1_4
TAGCCAGAAAATATACATCAAGTTATATTTCCTAGATAATAATCGTTTAATGTTAAAAGACATTGTCAACACATGAGCTAACAGACTAATGGCCGTTGCACCAAACGTTTAGCTATCCTATTCTCTTAGTTATTCTCGAGTGTTGACTACTTGGATAATTTAAGGTCAGATTCAATGTATATATGGTACTCAGTTAATGGGCACCCATTGTCGAAAAAACAGTGAAAAACAAATCTAATGAATATGTCTTTAGGGTTAAATTACAACAACCAGTCTTCAGTTATTTTATTCTCTAGCTATTCTCTTTTGGTGCAATCCAGTGTAAATCATAACACACAAAAAACTATAGATACGTAACAATTTTACACATATGAACATGGAAAAAAAAAATTAAAAAATAAAAAATTATATAAATGTTATACTACAAGGCGTCCTACTTGCATATCACATAAAAAATTGACAGCAACAAAAAAATAAATAGAAAAATAGTTTCCGGATGCTTCCAGCATTTTGCCAACTTTCGCAAACTGAACACCGATTTGCTGTGAGTACCGACGGCTACAGTTCCTAACGTCCTCTGGTTGTGACTGGCCCCCCATGCCGTGGCCACCGATACCGATGATTGCGTTTAGGGCCAGTGTTTGCTTTCCCTGGATGCACTCTTCATGCCTGGGTTGGTCTGATGCTCAACACGGGCTTGTAGTTAAATTGCCCAGGCTTTCATTGGGCCTGTACGGGTTGCGACAACCCACATCCGCTTCACAAGATTCGTACTATACCAATTTAATTGGTACTGACGAGCGAGTGGCTGCGCTGGAGAAAGAAATGGCCGAAGCTGTCACACGTCTGACGGCCTTGGAACAAATGCCGAAACCGCCAACCACTGCGGATATCCGGGATGAAATAAAAGTACGTCGGTCCAGGCTGTGGGCAAGCAGATAAAGCTTGTCTTGGGTTCGCCTTCCTAAACGAGACGGGCAACTCCAGATTGGCGTAACACTAGAGAACATGACAATGCCGAAGAATGGCTATGTCACTTGGTTGGGCATTCCTAACGAAGAAATTACTGACATTGAGATTGTAAACTTATTGCATAAAGAAGATGGAAAGCCATGAATCATTAAAATTGGCTTCAAACATCTGGAACGGCAGCGCGACAATGAGCGGGGTGATGAATTGAATGAACTGCGTAAAAACCGGCAGAATTTTAATATTGTTATTCGTAACGGGGGGGGGGGTCTTTTTTGACAAAATCACCAAAACCGTGGTTGGGATAGTCTAAATAGGACACTTTGCCCTCGGGTAAAAGAGCTAAAACTTTTGAGCCTTGTCAGTATTTGCAAGCTTTAACGTGTCTTTTATTTAATGCAACGTCTATTCGTAATAAAATTGATGAATTACGATATAGATTATCTCAGTACGAAAATTGCCATAAACCACGTATTATTTTTGTAACTGAAACTTGGCTAGACCCCATTGTTGATTGTATGGATACACCCTGGTCAATTGATGGTTATTGTATGTACAGAGTTGATAGAGCTCAGCGGTATGGGGGTGGTGTCCTAATTTATGTTGATACTGCTTTAAAACATGAATTTCTTATTGATTTGTCAGGGATTGGCTGTGAGAGTGCTTGAATTGATGTTGATGTACCATCAAATAAGTACCGTTTTGGTGTTATATACCATTCACCTACGCCTGGGGTTTCCGATATCAACTCTGTCATGCAAAATATAAATGATGCTTTAACTCATTCTCGTTTGTGCTTTGTTTTGGGAGATTTCAATCAACCGGGTATTAATTGGGAAACCAAACAAGTAACAGGGGGTCCAGATAGCTTGGCTTTTTGATTTTTGTTTGCGAAAAAAAAATAACTCAGATTGTTAAGGAAATAACAACTGTGCAACCCCCCTACAATGTGTTGGATTTAGTATTTGTGTCTTCACTATACAGTGTTTCTAATATTGCAATACTTGAACCGCTTGGTAATATGTAGTACCCATTGTGTTGTTCAGTTTAATGTAAACTGTGGAGTCGACGCTAAAATTTCGCCAACTAAAATTTTCAAATTCAATTTTGCACATGCAAATTATAGTGATATTGAATGTTTTTTAGATAATATTTGCTGGGCTACTTTGTTTGCGAATTGTAATAATGTTGAGGATTTGTGGAGTATTTTCATGCAAATATGTACTGTTCGTGATAATTTTGTACCGTTGTCTGAACTAGGAGCAAAGTATATATTTCGTTTATCGCGACAAACTAGAATGTTGCTGAACCATAAAAAATATACTTGGAAAAAGTTTAAACGCTCTAAAAGCCAGTTTTTGCGATATAAGTATAAAAAACTTGCAGTTGCTGCTAGAAAATCTGTCCATGCTGACCGAATTGCTTATGAAAACAGATTGGCTGAGTCTTCAGATGTGAAAAAGTTTTATAGCTATGTTAAAAAGACTCTCAATTGTAAGGACAGACTCGATATTCTCAAGTCTCCTTCTGGTGTTGATTTAACAGATCCCGTGGATATAGCCAATTGTCTTAATGATTCATTCCTTTCAGTATTTATTGATAATGATGGCATATTGCCAATGTTTAATGACCTTGTTAGTGCTGACCAAGTTCTCTCGAATTTTGTTTTAGATGTAGGCCGTGTCAAAAAAGCTTTAATTGATTTACCAGCTAAGACATCTTTGGGCCCAGATGGGTTTCCGCCTATTTTTTATAGAAAAATTAGCAGATTTTTTAGCATATCCACTTTTCGTCATTTTTTCTTTTTCGTTAAATTCCGGTTGTATTCCATCCCAGTGGAAATTGGCAAGCATATGTCCAATTTTTAAAAATAAAGGTAGTAAAGTTGATCCGCGTAATTATCGGCCTGTGAGTTTAACTTGTGTGGCATGTAAAGTTTTGGAATCTATTGTAAAAGAATGTATGTTAAATCACCTTATGTCTCATAATTTGCTGTCGAAGGCTCAGTTTGGTTTTCTTCCACAGAGGTCAACGACGTCTCAGCTAATTAATTGTGTAACGGATTGGGTTTTGAAATTGATCGTAGTGTTAGTACGGATATAATTTATTTGGATCTTGCTCGAGCCTTTGACACAGTATCTCATGAAAAATTATTGTTAAAATTAGCTGCGTACGGTATCAAGGGTAGTCTTTTGTTGTGGCTGAAGTCCTTTTTAGAAAATCGCTTTCAGCGCGTTTCACTAAAAAATAATTTTTCAGCATGGAAGCCGGTGCGTAGTGGTGTACCACAAGGCTCTGTCCTGGGGCCTATTCTTTTTCTAATTTTTATAGATGATTTACCGGACCAGATTATCAATTGTTCAGTGAAACTTTTTGCGGATGATGCTAAAATTTACTACCAAATCAAAGATGCTAAGGACTGTTTATTGTTACATGCGGATTGTAAGCGTGTATTGCAATGGTTAAAAGTCTGGCAGCTACATGTTAATTTTGCTAAATGTGGTGTTATGCACATGGGACCTAGAAATCAAAAATTTCGGTATGTTTTTGATGATAGCTCTTTGCAAGTTCTTACTGAACAATGTGACCTTGGAGTGTATATAAATGCTAAGCCGGATTTTCGACAGCATTGTAACAAGATGCGTTCAAAAGCAGCCAAACGAATAGGTCTCATTTTTTATGTGTTTTCGTCTAGGGACCAAACATTTCTGCTTAAAATGTTCAAAAATTTTGTTCGCCCATTAGTCGAGACTTCCACGCAAGTTTGGTCGCCTCCTACACTTGAACTTATTGATAGCATCGAATCAGTGCAGCGATCGTTTACTAAACGTATGTTTCGGATGTCAAACCTATCGTATGCTGAAAGGCTTACTGTTTGTAATCTTGATTCGCTGGAATATAGAAGATTATTTTTGTTCCTTCTTTGTTATCGGTTTTTGCTCCGATAACAGAAAAACGTAATTTGTGCAGCAGGCTGGCCTATAATTTGTGTGTAATCCTAGCCCCCAAACGACTTGCTCTATTTTTTCCACATGGGGGGTGCCGATTCAACTTTAACTAAACACAAACTTGAAAACTTATAAAGAAGGTCGTAAGTGATGATTTGAAGAACCTGAAAATAAACAAAAACATTTTAACTAAATTTGACATCATTTCTTATCCAAAATATAATTATTTCTTAGTTTCTTATGTCCGTCTGTGCTAACCCCCCCCCCTGTTCCAGATTTTGTATTATCCGCAAATCGACATTTGGCAATGTGACCGTCCAATCCGAGTGGATATGCAAATGAGATAGGAATTTGAACCAATAGCAAGCCAGACAGGGGCGGGTCTTTAAATTTGGCCGCATTATGATTGGCTACTAAGCAGACAGAAAGCACTAATATGCAAATTAGCAATCGTGTGGTCGCAGTTCAGTCTGTCACTGATACGACCATTGTGCAAGTGGAGAAAGCCGGCAAGCAGTCGGTTCATATGGATCGCCAAGCCGCTCTATGGCAGTGCCCGGAGGAAAGGAAGAATACGAAAGCGAAGCCCTTTGGATGGACCGAAACGAGCCGGATTTGAAGAAGACAATGCCCAGCACTGAAGCACCGGACCTTTCCATACCCCAAATGCCCTTTTCAGGGCAAAAGATTGAACCAAAACAGAATAGATAGGATGAATTTATTAACGCCTGACAGACTTGTACATAATTTGATAGTCTTTATTCTAATACACGATTGATAGTCTTTATTCTAATACACGATGTTATCAACCAATACTGCGTGAGTGCGTGTGCATTGGCGGAAGCAGGGTGGTAATAAAATAGGTATATCCGATAGTTATGAGGCCAGACTTCGTGTGATAAGGTTTGGCAAGTTGTGCTTAGCTTTGTGTCAGATGACTACAGTGTAAAGTGTGTTTAATTAAGAGGTTTTGGATTTATGGAACGACATTTCACTACGTTTTATGCCTACCGTTTAATCTGACTAAAATTAATTCATTTATTTCGATAAAAGAAGGGGCCCTCAGACACTACAAAGTTCTTAATTTGAGTAACTTTAATCGCTGTAGCGTTGGCTTAGTAGAGCACCTTTAAGCAGCGAAAAGCAAAAACAGGGTGAATAGTCTTTCGGTAATATATATTGCGGTAAACTTTTTCACTCTCAACATCCACGAACAAAAATTGTCTAGGAAGCCCGATATCAAACCAAAATCATGTAAGCTTTTGCATAGATTGAAGATAGTCAACAGCATGTCCACAAGAGCTTCCGGCCGATGCATGCTCCACTTACAACCACAGTGACCATATGTACAATACATTGTTAGGAGTCAGTCACTAAGTGTCCGAGATTGCGCACCGGTACCACACAAACTTTAGATGCTCTCCATTCTCAAAGCAACAATAATAAACAGCCAACTGTGTTTGCGAGCCCCCACCCTGTTTCTGATATTTTTCACTCAGCGATCGACATCTGATGATAATGATGTCCAATGGCGGTTGATATGCAAATGGGTAATATTTTTTAACCAATAATTTTGCAGAGATGCGCGGGTTTTTTACATTTGGTCGTGTCTGATTGGAGAATCAATAGACAGGAAGGACTAATATGCAAATTAGCTTTATTCTGGTCGGCCAGTTCAGTTGGTCAGTAAGCTGGGCAGTGGGCAGTGCAACAGCGCAGCGCGCATATTGTCGGTCAGCCAGCACAGCACTCTGCCAGGCTTCCCTGGCAATACTGCATCGAGCCTGTGGGGAGGAATATGGAAGCTTGGAAACACAGTAGATGGACAGAACGGGCTGCGTCAACAGCAAGAAGCACCGCAGAACAGTTCTGAATTTACACCATTAGTATCCCAAACGCAGTTTTCGGGGCAAATGACTGACAATAAACTGTAGATAGGATAGGTCAATAGTAGAATGCAGTTTAACCAGAGTACACAGATCGACCCGGGCCGGTGGCGGACCGGGCCGACATCTGGCGGCCGATCTCTAAGCCAGGGTCACTACATTAGAAATCGATTGTAAGCTAGGTATATACTGAATGACGAGGATCTCAAACTCTCAACTTTAGAAATAGATTGTAGGATGCAGTTTGACCAGGGTCTCAACTCTCAATTCTCAAACTACGAACATTAGAAATCTATGGCTATGTAAGTTTGTGGAGTAATGAGTGCAAAACTGTTATCATTTTTTGTAGTGATGTGAGCGGAAACTGAAACTGAAACTGAAACTAGTTTCAGCTTGTACATGTTTCAGTTTCAGCGCCTGAAACTTAAACTGAAACTGAAACTAAATCCATCCTGCAGCTGAAACCTCAGCTGAAACTGAAACTATTCTAAAGCTGAAACTGAAACTGAAACTTAAACTGAAACTAAAATCTGTCCAGAGCTGAAACAGCAGCTGAAACTGAAATGCCGCTGGAGCTGAAACTGAAACTTAAACTGAAACTGAAATTACACAGAAGCCGAAACTGAAACTGAAACATAGTTTAGAATGGTCATTGTTACAATCATTGTTTTTTGTGTTAATAAAGCCCCGGGGGGTCCTTTTGACTGGTACCTGGAAAGCGACGGAGTCTCAAGGCAATAGCAGGGTCTTCGTTGGCATCTGTACTTTGGTCTCAAATGATTTCTTGTCATAATGCCTTGACGTTGTTACTATTCGAACATATTTCGACTTCGTTGCTTTGAAGTCAGCTTTGTAACACGGCTGTCAACGTGCTTTTGCCTCTGCTTTTCCTCCTTTTAACAGTGTTTGGGTAGGTAGATAGACCACGTCGCTAGGGGATCAGTGAAACTACCCACGCTGTTGTGGGATTTTCAAGTTTAAGAGTTTTTGCTACTATGATAAAATTACTGTTTTTTATTATTTTTTTATTCTTAGTATAGTGGCATATAGTGCCGGTAGAATACTATACATATTATATATACTTGTAAAATTGATGTACATAGTTGAAAATTGTTTCACTGAATGTCGTTATTACTTCTATGGGGTCGGTAGTATTAAGGTGTATAATTGTTGAGCTTATTATTGTAACCGGTGGTCAGTTAAGTAGATAGAAGTAATACCGATTGAGTGGGGTCCACAGTGTGCCTGTTGACCTTTTTGTCAAACGAACCTGCGGAGCGGAAGGTGCCAGTCATTCCCATCCCAAAGTTTGAAGACAAAAACGGCTATAATCTTTGCTTTTCGATAGTTTTGAGTACGTTATAATGTTTTAAGGCATCGTCTCGGCTCAATGGCGACATTTGATTCAGCAGGGAAATCCAACCGCTCATGCAAACGGTTTACATTCGCCCTAATTAGCTTCCTACCCCATCTTTTAATAAAAATATAAAACCCCCATCGTCAGCCATGCCCCCAATCTGATCTCTAGCCCCCTTTTAATAAAAATCTGAATTGAAGTTATTGGTGTTAAAACCCTTAGGGGACGAATAAGTCGGAAAAACGGCATTTTCCGACTAATGATTCGGAGTCCCCCTATATCCCCCAAACCCAGAGTGGGTCAAAATTGATTGCTCTTTCGAATAGGCTAGATTAGAAATTTGTAGGATGTAAGCTTTAGCTGGAAATCAAACTTTGTCTAAAAAGTAAACTTTACATGAAATTTTTTGCACAAAACTGGATTTAGGCAAAATACTCCAAGAAACGAAAACCTGCTGCTACCATTGAAAGAGCAACTTCTAAGCTACTAAATGCTGCAAAAGTTTTGTAAATCGGTTCAGGCTTTGAAAAGTTACAAAACTTTTTTCTGAAGACACCTGGACCAGGCTGATAAAAGCGTTACAACACAAGTAAGGTTCAATACAAAATTCGGGCTATATCTGCAAAATTTTAAAAAATTTGAAGCGAGTTGGGTTTTTTAGTGTGGTAAAGTTTTTTGATGCTTCTTAGCAGGTTTTTCTTTCAAATTAGGCCTCAGGCTTAGGCTTAGTGCTTAGGCTTAGTGCTTAGGCTGAGGCTTAGTGCTCACAATTAAACTCAGTTGTGGGTGAGCAAAAAATTAGTCTTAGTATCCTGCATCAAATAAAAGGACATTTGCTACTGTGGAATATTGAATAAAGCTGAACTTTAAAACCGAAATTGCCCGTCGGCGTGAGCTTGGCTCGGAGCATTAGGGAAGTTTTGAACTAGAATTTGAAGCATTAGAATTTATTGTAACGCCGTATTTGTGCTTTAAGGTGGTAGTGTCGCCAAAGCAGTTTTGCTCATAGGCTGCAAAATGTGAACTTTTTGCTTTGAAATTGTACGTTCACTGAGAAACTAGTGAAATGTCATATGGTGTCAAATAAACACTGCCAGACACTAGACTACCAATATCCACCAATATTTTTAACCAATCACCATTTGTGAGCCAGACATCACACAATAGAGACATGAAAGTTCAAAAAATCAAGCCAGATATTAGATTGGCCAGCTTGTGAAGTACATGTAATGTTTTGACGCACAATTTTTTGCCACAAATAAGAAAAATGAAAAATAAAGGTTCGTTTTTCATTTGATTTCAAAATAAGTGTCTAATTTTTTTACAATTTATCATTATTCCTGTGAGTACTTTACAGGTTACGCACAGTTTTACAGTTCAAACAGGCATTACTCCACAACCACTCAAGCAATTTGCACTAAATTTTGTGTGCATAAACTAGAACATATGTGCTTTTACTTTGAGTAAAGAATCTAAACAAAAAGATTTTTAATTGTGACGAAATTATCGAATGTGAATAGGTTTTTTTCAAAACGTCATTTTTCCGACTTTGCGACTTCACTGCTAACTGTATGCTGCATCAATTTTAGCTGAAACTTGGCAAAAACATTTGCCTTAAAACATATTTTTAGAATAAGAACAATGACCTATCTTTCATTGAAAAAGTTTTATAGTGGCGCAAATTCGACTGCTTTCGCGACACTACCCCCATGGGATATTTTTGTGGGGAAAATGTTTGAAAGCCATCTGCTGTGAAAAAAATTATGAATTTTGAATTTTAGTTCAAATTCATGCTCTACAGTGAATGCAAATCAGCATTCACTGTAGAGCAAACGTGAGTGGAATTTTGGCTTGCGATTTCTCTTCACAAGTAACTAGCTGTTGCACAATCAATAGCTCATTTTGCTCACCTCAATGTGATCGGGCGGTCGCAAAATGTCATTTTTTCCTGTTGTGCCACAGCACAACAGGTCTCTAATTTTGATTTTGTCAAGTTACGCTGGTCTGAATGGTCAGTGCGTGTGTTTAGTTCATTCTAATTCATTTAATTTTTACAAGCAGCTGATTGGCTTTCATAGAAATGACATCGACTGTATAGTGTTTTATAATGAAACTTGTGCTGATTAAAGCTCTTACAAATGCCAATTTATGCTACCGTATTTCCTCGAATAAAGCCTCTGTCTTGAATATAACCCCTGTCTTGAATTGAAGCCCCTAAGGTTCTATTCAAAACGTCCTCGAATATAACCCCAGGGGCTGTATTCATAGCGTCCTTGAATAGAGCCCCAGTGTACGTATTACGTACGATCTATAAAGGTTGGGAAGCCTGTGGGAAGCTTTAAATTATGTTTCTGAGTGATTTTGGTATAGCACTTGGGTGTGTATTAGCGTACGACTTGAGCTAAAATTTCATTATAACTGGTTTAAGAGTCGGTTTTTTTACTATAACTACAATATAACTATATAACTATATTCAGCTACTGTCGTGTATAGTGGTGCAGGGAAATAACCCTATTTTCAACTTTTGGGGTCGTCCTGTGCTCTACATGATTCGGATCCATTAATGCTCGCGGCTGTTATAACGGCCATCTTTCGCCTAATTGTTGCACTAATAAAATCGATTTTAACTCTCACGTTTCTGAGTAATTAGCCTCAAAACTTCCGGGGGAAAAACCCTATGCGGGGAAAAAACCCTAATGCGGGGAAAAAAACCCTATCACTTTTTTCGGTTCTTCTATTAGCAATGAGTATAAACTCAATTTAATCGTGTTCTACAACTCTTAGGCTGCAGTATGGACTAAAAAACCGTTTCTTCGACACTTATGTGACTCACAATGATTCTTCAAAAATCGTCCCTTTTTGGCAGAAATGACTTCTGCCAAAATATGCATTTTTTCACTATTTAAAAGCATTAAAAACAGATTTTTGCGCTTATTACGCTAGAAACGGAGGAGAAACACCGCCCGCGTCTACCATTCTTGAACTTAAGTGGTAAGCAGCAGCTAACGCCTAAATATTCCAAAAAAATGGCAAATTTTGGTGAAACATTACTAAAACAGGTTTCGTAAGGGGTGTCGGGGTATGGGCCAAAACCGCAAAAAACGACGTTTTGCTGCCGAATAAACGGTTTTAATGAAGTCTACGCATGTTCTCAGTCAACACCTCAGTTCAGTCAACTTTTGTAGCAACAATGAGTGAGTTTAGCAAAAAATTGTCGCCAAACAAAATAGGGTTTTTTCCCCGCAATAGGCCAATGTTACTCCTGTATACAAACAGAAAGGAAGTCAAACCTCCACGCACTCTTATAGACCCATTAGCCTAACATCTACTATAGTTTCATGCCTAGAAACAATAATAAAACATAATTTAGTCGAGCATTTGACAGTTAATAAAATTTTAAACCCTGCCCAACGTGGTGGTATTAGCCGCAGAAGTACCGTCACTCAACTTCTCGAATGTCTGAATGATTGGACGAAAGTACTAGATTCCCATAAGTCGGTATCAGTTATTTACCTTGACCTAGCCAAAGCTTTTGACACTGTTCTTCATAATAAACTAATCGCAAAATTATATGCATGCGAAATTTGTGGTAATCTCCTGAACTGAATAAAAAGTTTTCTAAGTAGCCGTTTTCAAAGAGTCAAATTGGCAAACAGTTTTTCTGATTGGGCACCCGTAACCAGTGGCGTCCCTCAAGGCTCAGTATTAGGTCCACTCTTATTTTTAATTTATATTAATGATATAGTAAATGTTATTCAGTCAACTAGAATAAAAATTTTTGTCGACGATACAAAATTATTTTTTACTGTTCAAACTAACGATGATGTTCAAAAAATTCAAGATGACCTTAACAGTGTGTATCGATGGGCAATCAAGTATCAGTTACAGTTATCAGTACCAAAATGCCAATTATTTATTCTTGGTTCCTGCCCTGTCGATATCAACTTAAAAATTGACAATCATAACATTCCACATTATCACGCTGTCAAAGATCTAGGAGTTTGGATTTCTGACAATTTTATTTTTAAAGAACATTGCAATTTTATTGCTAATAAAGCGTTTTGGACCTGTTCTCAAATTCTTAGAAATTTCAAAACAACTGACCGTAAATTTCTAACTAATATGTACATCTGTTTTGAATTAGAATACGCATCTCCTGTCTGGTCACCCCATCAAATTTACCTGATAGATAAGTTGGAACGTGTACAAAAATTCTTTACATGTAAATTACCTGGATTAGCTAATGTGCCATATAAAGATAGACTGAAAATCTTGAAACTTCAAAGCTTGGAACTTCGTCGAATTATTATCGACTTAAAATTAGTGTACAAAATTGTGCATCGAAAGATAGATCTAAATTTTGATGAATTTTTTACTTATTCCAATTGTGTGTCTAGTCGTGGACATTCACTAAAGTTAGCTCTACCTAAAATTCGTTTGGATAATAGAAAATACTTTTTCAGTATACGTATTATTCAAATTTGGAACAATCTACCTAACAACGTTGTTAATAGTCCATCTACTAAACTTTTTCTCAAAAATTTTGATTCTGTTAATTTATCAACGAAATTGAAAGACTCATTCAATCGCTAAAAATGTTTGAACCCATCCTATAGAGTCGATCACATATGCTATGTTATCCTTTGATCCATTTATTTTGACAAATAACCTGGAGGGTGTTTTAATGGCTGCCACGCCAGCTTCACCCATCCTGCAGACAGTTATAGTATGGTATAGACATAATATATAATATATAGAATTCGTTGTTATTTTTCCTTGTTTCTCTTGTTGTTTCTGCTTTTGCAGATATGGCTGAAAGAATCGGTTCTACACGCTGATCGATGACGAGCTTAAATGACTTTTGAACACGAAGTATATACATACATACATATTTAAAATGAACTGTTTCCCACGCTTATTACGTTGGTCATTCTTTTTTTTCTGTTTTTCTTGTTTGGTATGTTAAACTGTTTTGCGAAATAAATCTAATCTAATCTAAACATGCAAAAATTTGAAATTTTATGCTAAATTTATTTATTTTATTTAAATTTATGCTTTTATTTGAAAATGCTACAGGCATCAAAACTGCACAAAACTTGGTGAGCAAGTTAGTTTGGGATGGGCTTTCCACCTGAATACTAAAAAAGGTCCTATGTCGTAAGGTTCGGCCAGGAAGCACTAGGGTTTTTTTCCCAGCAAAACGCGTAGGGTTTTTTTCCCGCACCACTATATTTCCAATGGTACTAAAATAACAGGAGTGGTGGTATATAACAGCCATCAATGCGTAAATTTTCAAAAACGTAGCAAAGCAAAATTCTTTACACCAGAGATTCACGGGGGGAATCGGCGAGGGGGGAGGTGCCCGACCCCTGGCGGAAGGGGGCCGGTCCCGAGTATTGGCCATTTTTCGGCGAAAGCCGAAAATTGTCACAATTTTTCAAATTTTTACGCATTTTTGGGGCACTTTCTTGGCCATCAGATAGGGGATGGGAGGTCGATGGGGGTGCCGGATGTCTGAGGAAGGGGGGGTGCCGACCCCCCTCAGGCGGGGGGGGGTGGATACCCCCCTAGCCCCCCCCCATATGTGTATCTATGGTTATATAATGGTGACTAAGCTAGAACGAAGGTAACAAGTCGTCTTGCGGGTAAAGGTGACACAATCACAAACGAAGTTAAAATTGCTAAATATCATTCAGTAACAAGCACGCTTTGCGAATAAAGTTAAATTAATTTTCGATTAATAGATTTCATTGCGACTTGCCTGGAACGCCGAGGATATTCTTCGAATATAAAACGCGGCAGCAAAATTTTTAAAGCAACACCTTTACATGTATGACATGTCAAACTGCCTGACAAACTGACAAATATGCTTTCGTGCTTTCAAATTAACTTGCAAAGAAGTCAAAAACTAATAACTATAGTGTAAAAACCATTTATAAATGCGAGTTCACTCTAAATTACGAAATACTTTAAACCCAGAGCTAAAAACCGCTCTGCGTGCCGCATCCATTGTCAGTTGCAAAATTAGCCACTGATAATCTTGTCATAGCGAAATTCACGGGCAGTCTTTCCATCGCATGGTTCACCCATGGTTTCCAGACTTCAAATTCTTTCGGTTCTGACGTGCTAATATACAATCTAGGGAACATTGTTATGATAGGTTTTGTCATATTACTGTCAGAGTAATACTTTAATTAATTTAACTACTGCAAGATTTGCCAGCACTTGTGTGATGATCTGTGCGCTGTGATGATCTGTGTCTGTCACTTCTATGTGCTTTTGGATATACTGCACGCACGAATATAACATCCACGCCTGGTAGCCACAATACACTACACTGTACTAGTACTGTACAGTACACATGTAAGTACTGTACACATGTAAGTTGTTCACTACACTGTACTAGGATAAGCACACACTAAGAATAAACACGCCCACACATACAATGTATTTTTAAGATCTACCCACTTTCCAAGTGTAGTTCTGCACAGCAAAGGAACATACATACGTGTTAAATCGAGCAGTTAGAATATAGTATACATTGAATATGTATAAGCGGCGGCTGAGGCGGCCGCGTAAAAATGCAGTTCAGTGAAGCTTCACTTAATAACTACATAGGTGTACCTTACTACCTTCCAAGTTCCAATTCCGAAGAAATTTAACAGTTTAAATGGCTGCAAAAGTTTGCGCTTGTTATAGGAAATATGCAAATTAAGAAAGTACACTTTTGCAGGCCCAACAGGTATACGATGCCCTCTGGCCAATGTACTTAAGGTGGTAGTTGCCTTTTTGAGGTTTTTGTGATTTCTATGTAAACTTTGCGCCCACAGAACTCAAGTTACAAATGAAGCCAAAGCAAGATTTTTTTGGCACATTACTGTAAAGGTCAAAATCCTCAGGCATGTCTCTCACTTTTTCGAAATTTCGCCTATGGACATTTTTAGAGGGCTTTAATTATAAGAAAACACGTTAAAATTTCGGTGCGTTCGTTTGTAAGCTATTTTCTCAGTAAATTGACTAGTTATCAAAAAAGTGGTGGGACATGCCTGGAGACGTGTTAAACACCTTGCCAATTTTTAGCGCCAACAGATTCAGACTTCAGAGCTGTGGCGCAAACTTTTTGTAAAAAAACATGAATTTTAGAAAGGACCAATTTTTAAACGCTTGTCATAAAAAGACGACGAATGGTTGACATTCAATGCACAGTATAGTTTTAGGCAAAACATGGGTCTACTTAATGCAAAAGACCGCTTGCGATTTAAATTTGTAAACGCTGAGCTATGGTTTTCCAAAGAAACACCTAAAAACGCATTACCACCTTAAATGCTTAATGCTTACTGAATACTTCTGCCGAAAATTTAGCTTGTTTGACATGGTCTATAGGGACAAATCTTAAAAGACAGGGATAGTCTTTGAAAAAAGTATGCTGAAACAGGTTTACGTTTGCTGCTTTCCTTATTCAAGGTTCGCTGCGACTATGGTTGCGTATGTGTGTGGGTGTGTGTGTGTGTGATATGACGGCTTCATACATGGGTACGGGAGGGGGTTCAAAAAGTGTGGGTTTCAAAATTAGCAAAAATGGCAATGGCAAAATTTCGTCTTTCTTACATTTTTTTTCAAATTTTTGCCCAAAATTTGGCAGGAAAAGCAAAAAAAATCTTAAGCCCGCTACATGTATGGAAGGGTTGGAATCATGTGGGTGTGAGTGTTTAGGCATCTCTGAGCTTACGGCTGGATTTATACTTACAGCCGTATGTCCATTCTGCCGACAAAATGACGAAATAATGACGTCACAGGCGCTGGCTGATAAACTGCACCAGTGCACCAGGCTGCTAGTGACGTCATTCTGCAGGTTGAACGGTCATTTGGCTGAAAATATGGTTCGAGCCTTATTTGTAATTTCAGGAGCCTGGTTTGGTATTGGTATGTAGTATGGTTCTTCTGAGTACCGTACGTGGATCGAGTAAAATTTGGGTGCGTCACGAGTCAGGACTCATTTTCAATAGTTCCGAAATTTTTGCAATCTACAACGTACTGACGTTTTAATTAAAACCGTTACTGAAGCTTCACGAGAAAATAAAGGCCCTGCCTTGAATAGAGCCCATCCCTTGAATAGAACCTCCATTTGAATCTTCACGAAAAAATAAAAGCCCTGGGGTTCTATTCGAGGAAATACGGTTTTACACATATATCACAGTAAATGTAAATGGCTGGGTGCATTAACAGTGCGTAATCTTGACAAAGCTAGGAATAAGGTTAATGCTGGTGATTTTCAACTGCACAACTGGTTTTAACTGACCTGCGGTCAGTTTACTTAAAAAATTTTACTTCATACTTACTGAAGATTTTGCCGCAGATTGGGTTTGTTTGGGATATGCTTGATATATTGAGAAACACTAAAATCAAGATTTTCGAAAAACGTAAATTTAACTAAATTTTTTATATACTATCGATTTGCTCAAAATTAAGCTTTGCGACCGCTCGAAAACAACGAGTTGCATATATGTGCAAAATTTTAACTTATCTTGTTCTGCCTTTAAGGGGGTAGTGTCGATTTTGCGTAACTGTAAAACATTTTTATAAAAAGATAAGACATCGTTCTTTATATATTTTGAAAATATATGTTGAGGCAAGTATTTTCGCCAAGTTTCATCAAAATTGATGCAGTATACTGTTCGCAGTGAGGTCGCAAAGTCGGAAAAATGACGTTTTAAAAACCTATTCACATTCGATTTTTTCGTCACAATTATCAACTTATTTGTTTAGTTTGTTTACATAGACTAAAAGGACATATGTTGTAGTTTATGCACACAAAATTTAGTGCAAATTGCTTGAGTGGTTGCGGAGTAATACCTGTTTGAACTGTGAAACTGTGCGTAAACAGTGAAGTACTCACAGCAATAATGATAAATTTTGAAAAAATTAGACGCTTATTTTAAAATCAAAAGAAAAACGAACCTTCATTTTTCTTTTTTCTTATTTGTGGCAAAAAACTGTGCGTCGACACGTTACGTGTGCTTCACAAGCTGGCCAATCTGATATCTGGCTGAATTTTTTGAATTTTCATGTCCTTATTGTGTGATGTCTGGCTTACAATCGGTGATTGGTTCAAGATATTGGCAGATATTGGTAGTCTACTGTCTGGCAGTACTTATTTAAGGTGGTACTAACGAATGTGCAGTGTTTTTCAACAGGATGGTATTCAATAAATAATTAACATAAGAGCACATTCTTTATACTGTTCGAAAGCGCTACTTTTCTTCTATATTTACGCAAAGTTTCATTGCACAACTATAAATATGATTTGTATGGCACGTGTTAAAAGTGGACCAATTTGGCTTTTTTGAGCACTTTCAAATCTGGCCACTTTTTGAAGAGTTTAAGCAATAAAAACATGCGAAAAATGGAACAAATATTTAGAAAGAAATTATGTAGACCCAAAATGCACGATTTCATGATTTGTCAAATATTAAACGAAATATAAGCTTTCAAAGTCAAAAGTGTCTATTCACACGCAACTTTCAGGTTCTATATCTACGCAAAAACAAAAGCAATTTAAAAAATTTTCATTTTGGGTCTAGAAAATTTGCAAAAGTTTATTCATGTTCATTTTTGTGTTTATGCGTTTTGCATGCGCTTAGAAAAGTGGCCAGAACTGTTAAATTTATATTCTCCTGTTGTGTAGTTTAGCTTGTTGGCTTGGCTTGCTCCTAAAAAATTTTCACATGATCCCGCTAACTTCATTCGTCATTATAAGAATACAAATTAATTCATTGCTGACTTTATTCTCGAAAAAATGTCGTTTGAATCAACTAAATTTTTTCAAAAATTAAAAAAACTGCACATTCGTTAGTACCACCTTAACACAGTATAGCACTGGACTAGTTTCTCAGTGAACGTACAAGTTCAAAGCAAAAAGATCTCTTTTTGCAACCTATGAGCAAAACTGCTTTCGCGACACTACCCCCTTAAGGTGGTAGTAACGAATGTGCAGTGTTTTTCAACAGGCTAGTACTCAATAATTAATTAACTTTAGAGCACACTTTTTATACTGTTAGAAAGCACTATTTTTCTTCTACATTTATGTAAAGTTTTATTGTTCAACTGCAAAGATGATTTGTATGGCACGTGCTCAAAGTAGACCAATTTGGCTTTTTTGAGCACTTTCAAATCTGGCCACTTTTTGACGAGTTTAAACAACAAAAACATGCCAAGAAAGGCACAAATATTTAAAAATAAATTATCTAGACCCAAAATGCACGATTTTATGATTCGTCAATTATTAACCGAAATATGAGCTTTCGAAGTCAAAAGTGTCTATTCACACTCAAATTTCGGGCTCTATATCTGCGCAAAAATATAAGCAAATTAAAAAATTTTCATTTTGGGTCTAGAAATTTTGCGAAAGTTTATTCGTGTTCATTTTTGTGTTTATGCCCTGCGCATGCGCTTAGAAAAGTGGCCAAAACTGTTAAATTTCCATTCTCCTCTTGTGTAGTTTGGCTTGTTGGCTTGGCTTGCTCCTAAAAATTTTTCACATGATCCCACTAACTTCATTTGCCATTTTGTGTTAATGAATCAATTTTTTACAGACTTTACTATTAAAAATTGCAGTTTGAATCAACTACATTTTTTCAAAAATTTAAAAACCACTGCACATTCGTTACTACCACCTTAAAATCGCAAGCCGAAAATTTGCATTTCTATTCACACGCACTATGTTTCGGTTTAATGCGAAATATACCTCGTTATTCACAAAAAATTTATACCACACTCATTAAAACACCGAAAATTTCTAAGTATGTTTATATGTAAAACATAGCTGCTAGTGTTTTTCAATCGTTCAAAATTATTACATACGTGTAAATGCATTGGCTTGTCAAGCGATTTCTGAAAAAATCTATTTTTCTTGCTCAAAAAGCTGGAAAATGTCAAAAAATTTTTCCTGTGATATGGGCATCAAATTAAAGAAAATTCACTTCTGAACAACTTTTGTTCTTGCGAGGCATGTTTATTTTTGCGTGTTTTTGAAATAATGGCCAAAACACATTTCAGGAGCGCCACCTTGAAACAGTGATGATAAAAATATTGAAAATTTGTTGAACGTTGCACTCAGATTTCGTTTTTTGCTGAAAATTAGTTGGAAAGTCTTGGATATGTTATTGAAATCTAGTTGAAATAGGTTCATATTTTTGTAGAAATTTTGTTGATATTTTGTTGAAAAAATTTCGATATTTTACTGAAAAGCAGCAGATCTTTTGTTGAATTCTGAGTAATAATCAGTAGAAATTACAGTGAAATATTGCTAAATTTTACAAGTTATTTTGAGATAATTTCTCGTTATTTTTTCATCGAATTGGTCTTTCTGTGATTGGGGACGCATCAGAAAAATTTTCCGGCCCTGGCCTGACCATAAAAACCAAACGGGGACCTTTGGAACAGTGGCGTATCCAGGATTTCGCAAAGGGGGGGGCTGCGACCGGGGGGGGGGGGGTGCGGAGCAACTGTGAGCCACCGCCTGCGGGGACGGCAACCCTCGGACCTTTTTTGCGCTTGTTATTGTAACCATCGATAAACTACAATAGTGAATCTGCAGCAAGCACTTAACTTTGCGGGGGTCTGGGGGCGACAGCCCCCAGAAGTTGAAGCTTTTTTGAGATTTTAACCATCGAAATTGCATTGAAAATTGCACTTTTTCCATGAAATAAAGAAATGTAGTGGATCTACAGCTAGCATTTAGCAATGCGGGGGTCTGGGGGCGGCAGCCCCCAGAAGTTTTAGCTTTTTTGAGGTTTTAACCATCGACATTGCAATGAAAACTACTAAAGAGTAAAAGACCCCAATGGAGTGAATCTTTTTGTGCTATGAGCCAGCGTAGGCTATTTTATGGCTGCGTTCAAAAATTGGGGTTTTGCGATGATTTATCGTTGCAATATGCTTTTGCCAGGTGGCTTTTTCTGATCCGTCGTCAAGAACGACCGTTTCTGATGTGTTGCAATTTTAGGGTTGAAAATTGACACACGAGACGCGGATACACTTGCCGTTAGCAGATCATTATTCAAAGTTCCAAATGGTCGACTGTGGCTAATTTTATTATTCAGAAACTATAAATTGGCCGAAAATTGCTAATATGTGTCGTTTTTTGCGTTAAAATAGCAGTTAAATGCATTTTTAACGTTTTAAAACAAAGAAAACTCATCCCCCCTCCCCGAAATTTTTTTTGGCTACGCCACTACAGATTGGTGTAATAATGCTTCAAAAATTAAAATTAACAAAAAGTGGAAAAATCGTAAAAAATATGTATGCAAAAAAATACAAACAAAAAAATACAAACATGTATGCAGCAAAGCAAAAAATAGTATACTTTGTATTTAATTTTGTATTTTTTACCCTATCTAACTATACAAACATGTGAGACATTAATCAATTAGCACAGAATATGATAATAGACCTGGCATATGTATATAGGCATGCACAAAGAAAAAAGGTATCTAAGCCGAAAAAACATCAACAGAATGGAAAAACTTGGAGATTTTTTAAATTTTGAAGGTAGAATTTGTCAATTGTGGAGGTATCAGAAACACTTTTGTCAGTTTTTCAATCGGAAAGGGGGTGGATGCGTCCCTCTAAGGGGAGGCTCAAACGGCTAAGGGGGGGCTGCAGCCCACCAAGCCCAGCCCCCCTCCCAAAATACGCCACTG
>JASANF010000486.1:0-33015 GCA_030248245.1 Trissonchulus sp. WLG1_4
AAAAATAGCATCATCAACTTCAGGGGTAAGCCACGTTTCGGTAGATTTTTTCCCGATGGAATGTTGACCATACCCCACATATCCACACTGAAAAGGCTCATGATGGCAAAAAATGCACATCCCTTTTGATATGCAAAACGTTAGCACTTGAGTCTGGTTAGAAACTGTTAACTCAATTTTCGTAACGTATCAAATACTCTACCTTTTTTCATGTCACCACCCGTGCATTATCAGACCAATACATACAACTTCTACATGTACATACACACATACGCTACATTTTCGAACAAGCAAAATCATCGATCGTAGCGGTGCTTCCGCTTGTGCCAGTTGTAGTCCTCCTTCTTGATCCAGCGTCGACAAGTCGGATATTGATGCCGAAATCAATACAATAATGACTATACATGGCGATCAATAGTGGAAACAAAAGTCGTCAATCGAATATGAGCATGACAACAGTTGTACATGGGGTTATCCTGAGATGGGGAGGATAAAGCGCAGACAAGTTTTCTATTCTTCTCAAACTTTATTTGCCAAGCCAAGCCCCGTCTAAACAGGATGCCCTGTAATTTTGCCCTTGATGACTGTAAAATGTTCTGAAAATGCTAAAGTTATAAACAAGATTTTGCAAAACATTTTAAATAACAAAATGGAGAATTTCAGTATTTTTCTGAGGTCAAGTACCCCAAAAGTCTGGACAAAACTGCTTAAAATTTCGAGACAAGACAGCTTAAAAATTCGGGATAGATACCCCGCGTACATGCGAGGGCTGTGGGCATGACCACGAAAATTAGATGGTGCTATTTACCAAAATTCGGAGTGAAGGCTTATGTTTATTTATTTTTTGTTTATTTAATTATGAAATAAAGCATAATCACATACATTTACCAGCAGAAAATCCTATTCAGGGCATAGTATGCTAATAGTACACACAGTGAGTTGCAATTACTTCGGTACGGTAGACTAAGGGTTAACTATTATAAAAGTGTTAGTAAGCAAGAAAAATCATTTTTTATAAATTGTTGTACAAGACTGTTCTTTGTCTGAAAGCTAGGTAGGAGTATTTTGCTACAGATTTTAAAATAGAAGGATCATTAGAACTAAACAGAGATATAAAATCATTTACATGGCCATTTTCACGGGACAAATATTGATCGATATAAAGTCGACGATTCTACGCTGTGTATTCTTTTGTCCCGAAAAAGAAAATCAGAAACAATTCCAAATTGAGTTTTTCACTTTTAACAAAAAGATCATACAATGCCAAACGTTTACTGTGAAGTAAATACCGTAAAACCCGATCGGAGCTTGACAAGGTACGATATAAGAATGCAGAGAAAATTAACCAACAATGTATCTTGCAAGATGTCGTAAATTACGAACATAATATTTTAAATTCTAATAATTTGAAAAAATTTTATGGGCACGCTAACTCCAAGTTAGTATCGCGGCAACACATTCCTGACCTGTATAGAAAGCAACAGGCAGCCTCAACCCCATTAGAAAAAGCAAAAATGTTGAACAAACATTTTGTTTTTGGTTTTACGCGGCGGCCTCAGCCGCCGCGTATATACTATAATGCAAATGGTCAATTTGCATGTATCTCTTCTCTCAGTGTACACTTGCATTGAACAATCGGGTAGGTCTCGAAATTACACTAGATGTGTGGGTGTGTGTGCTGTGTGTGCTCACTGTGTAGTGATCCAGCATCAGCGCTTATGTAGAGCAATGATTACGTATTTAGCGACAAGCAGCACTGAGTGTGCGAGCGTGTGTCAGATCATACATGACATGTTCGCAATAATCTCATTGAATAGTGTCGCGACGAAACCTGTTGTGACAATGTTTTGTAGCATATATATCAGCGCATTGGAACAAGGAAATGGTTGACTTAAAATGCCATTGCCAACGACGCGTGGTACGGATATGTACAGTATGTCACTCAGCTTAGTGACATTGAAGCTATCGTATGTGTACCACTGGGCACTGGCACTGCCTTGCAGAAAATTTGCTGTTCAAGTGCATTGCTTCTTTTTTAGAATTAACGGAAATTTTTCGTGAAGTGAAATATTTTTTAAAAGTATTGTGCTGTTTGTAGTGTATAAAAGTATGAAACCGGATTCACAAACACAGTCCAACCCTTCAGTATGTACCGTGTTATGCGGAATGATGTTAATTGACCAAAATATCATGAAACTTTATACGGCCTCAACGGCTGTCCATCTAAGCTTGGGCTGCGGTTGGCAAGCGATTTCTAGCATGAACCCAAAACCAGACTAACCGGAAAAAATAGCGATTTTGGCAGTGAAGGTCACCCGCAGAGACAAATTCAGACCTATTATTTGATTGTAGTTTATTTAAACTGTGCCTGATTTTTTTTTGAAAAAGAACTGTTTTTAACCATTATTGCAGAAATTGCTAGTGTCGGACAATAAAAATATTTGCACCACTTGAGATAACGATGTGATTTCGTTACGGGAAGAATAGATTTTGACTATCAACAGTACAAGAAGTCGCAGAAATCATGGCACTAAAAAAGTGGCGCATCTTTTTTTTGTCAGACTTTCGCTAAAAAATTAGATTAAGACTGAGAATGGTCATGGTGAGTTGCTTGAAAACTGTTGTCATTGAAAAATGTTGGCACTGCGTTCTAAAAGCAGCTCATTTAGAAAGATTCTGGGTATCAAAGTGCACAATACGTGCTCTTGATACTCAGGCTCTTTTGAAGTATCTCGCATTGTGCTCACTGTATCTTTGCATTGGTAGTACTCAGTGTGTGTTATCAATGTGCACACATTGATAATATGCAAATTAGTTTGAGCTTGCCATTGTGTGTGTGTGTGTCAGTGAGTAAGAAAATATAATCAGCGTCTGTTGTTTTTTTTACAATATCGGTTAGGACAGCATTTGTGTGCATAGTATATTAGGATTCAGCCTATGCGCTTGATATCTAAAATCTCAGACTAGACTTTAATTTATTCAAAAAATAGGAGTAATCTCAGTTGAAAACATTTACTCACCTCATTATTCCACTTCCGCTTTTTGTATCGATCTCAATGATTACATTATGAATGTGTGTAATACCACTCAACACAGTCAATATAATTTGTCTCCGGTACACTTTAACACATCGATCTTAAACCTAATTCGAGCAAAGGAATGTGGATTCGGTGATTGGAGTTTTGACATATCCCAACATTGTGTACACTGTACCTTCCATGAGATTGGTGTTACGTTTTAGCGGATAAGTCGCTGTTATGTTATGAATTATGAACTACACCGTTTACCTAAGGTTTTGCTGCGCAGCCGATGTTTGAAATGGTTTACCATTTACTGACACTCAAAGAGCTTTAGTGCTTAGTGAGAACACCTTTTGCGCACAGCTTCTGCTTGTTTCGTAATCGAGTACTGAACATTCAGAATTCACTCCCTAGCGAAATTGTATGCTCGACTTCACTCGTTAGCTTTTGTGAACGTCTTGATCGTTTTGATTTGAAAATCTTTTTGAGGAGGCAGGGGGTTAGGTGACCGTATCCTGGTCCTCCCTTATCCTCCGGCTGGTAGATGTCGCGTGTAAGCGTGCACGAGCACGAGATTTTACCCCCCCACCACCCCTAGGCGCTGTTTGCGCTATTGGCGCTATTATAGTTTCCAGCTCAAAAACGCCACCCCCCCCCCCACCCCTAGGCGCTATTTGCGCTATTTGCGCTATTATAGTTTCCAGCTCAAAAACGCCCCCCCCACCCCCCCCGCTATTTCCGCTATACACGTTACGACAGGTCACGACACATTTTTTTCATAGGCTTAACAAATAGCGCTTATAGCACCTGAGGGTGCTATTTGCGCTATTTAGGCGCTATTTTCTGCTATAGGCTATTTAATTAAAAACTTTTGTCTGATCTGATCTGAAAACTAATCTGAGCACAACAGTAGAATAAATGTGATGAAAAATGATAAAAAATACTTGCAAGACGATTTTATTCTAACTTAATATTTGAAAAAAATCGCATTTGTTGCTTCATGGCAAAATTCAGAATCTGAGACAGTCGACTTTTTTCAGTTGGTGTGAGGGGCAGGAAATTACCGTATGAGTTATCATTGTGCATTGTGTACGCGCAGGCTGTCAAAATTAAATGTATTTTTCCTGCTGCGCCACAGCGCAGCAGGCTTCTTTAGAATGAGGTGTCGGAAAAATAACGTGTAACTAAGTGAGTTATGTGTGTGCGTCTTTGCGTGTTGTCATCTGTGTGATTGAGCGGATATCTGTGAACCTGAGTGTGTACGCGACGTGTGTCTGTTAAGTGTTTTGATCATTGTGTAGCTGTGGTGATGTGCAGGTATGTATTCACGTACATAAAGAATAGTGCAACAGAATTTAATTGACTGAAGCTCATTTGCATATAGAATAGACGTCTGGATGAAATTCAGTTATAATACTGGTGCAATTGAAAACATGCTGAATTGCCAACACTTGATTGTACAGATTGCACATGTATAAATAGACATTAATTTCTAAAATAAACAAAATAATCAACTCCAGTTTTTGTTTTCACAGTCTTCAGATTGTCACAAGTTGTTCACTTACTCAATTTTTCGCAATGGCATGGGCTGAAACAGCTATGATTGGGTTAATTTGCACTATGAGTTTTTTGTAAACATCAATAAAACTTTTTTATAAACTCACTAATTTTGGTGCATAGTTGGCTGGTTTGGTGACTTGCAGTCTCACACATGACAACTTTCAATAAGTAAAACTTCTCATTATCATGATTAAAGTATTTGCTGCGCAGCTGATTTTGTTTCACGGAGTGATATTATGTTTCATACTTCGTGCCCATTTTGCATTGGGCTTTGCTTGTTTGTATTAAATTTCTTATACAATTACCGACGAGGGCGTTGGGGGGGTGTCATGCTGATGGTGGGAAAACATGCTGCGTTGGAACAAAAATACAATTTTCCTGCATGTTTTATAGGTAAGATTTTTAAAAAGTTCGTTTTTTCCCCGAGACCCCTGTACTTTTCTATATAGTATCCAGTGTTTTTTGCGTCAAAAGCGCAAAACGCCGCACCTTTTTTATGAAGTTTCGCACATTTTCTTGGCCATGTGCGTCCCGTGAGCGTATAGACACAGGAAAAACTTTAACTTCTGGAAGTAGCCGCTCCCAAGCAATCGAAATAATGAGTTTTTGTTGGTGAAGCGAACGAACTCACACTTTGCAATGTGAACCACATCTTCAAAATGTGCAACAAATTTTGGCTTCTGGGGGCCTCTCTTCTCGATATCCGCAAGCTGCAGCATGTACAAATGCTGACTGCTTAGGAAATAAGTTCCGGGTTATGACGCCCTTATGAAAATTCTAGTACCGCCCCTGGCTACCGATGTCTTAACTAGTTTTGAGAATAATAATGTTCATTTTATTATACTACATAGATCGATTTGAATGAGTGAAATACTGACTGAACAACTTAGCAAAAAATTTTCTGCTAAAAAAACTGTTCGGTAACAAAAATCTGTGGGGTGCCCCCGCTCTGCGGCGCGCGGCAGGGCAGCAAAAATTCGCCCCGCGTCCAATTCCGGTTTGTAGATATTGGAGAAATACTCACCCTTTCTGTAAGCTTATTTTTTTCGTTGAAAAAATTAGCTTTTCATGATAATAATTTTCAACCTTCTAAACTTGCAAAATTTGTGTAAACTACGCAGCTCCCACCAAGCCAACCGCTCCTTTTAGCTGCCCATGCGTGCTTGTAACTCCTCAATCACAATTACTGGTTGCCAAGTACAATGCCGCAAACGATCTCATAGCTTATTTTATTGAGCCAAAAGTGAGTAAAAAATGGAACAATGCAAAAAAAATTTGGCCGTCACCGGAAAGGAACCAAAATCTGGGACCATCCCCCTTTCCGCGGGGTCGGGCGCCCCACCTCCCACCAGATTCCTTCCTTGCATCTTCGATCTTGAACTAACGGGGGTACCTCCCTCAGTGGAATACATCAGAGATAGGTATATATTGATTGAATTCTTGAATGGAAGGGGGTACTCTTCACTCTATCTGTTCCGTACAGTAATGAGTAATGACCTTGATTGTCATTAGAGTATATACTCCACAAGGGGGTGGCCAAGGGTTTCCGCTCCTGAAAATTGCTCATTAAGGACGTGGGGCCTGCAATCTCATTGGACGTAACCCCGTGTCATACTCTTGGTATTATGTACAAATATTTGGATATTTTGTTACAAAAAATTGGTGAAAGAATTGATTCAAAAACGTGCTAAACAAGCCAGAAACTCTCGAGTAGATTGATCGACGCACAATGAACAGCCGTCTGTTGATGATCTGCAAGACCAAAACCAAAACATTGATGGTGATATTGGTCCTGCAAGTAACCCTAATTCGTCGAATGATCAGCGAGGAGAAATTAGTCACCAGTCTGAGCAAAGTAACGAGCATTCCGACGGCAGTATTGTTCAACGAACTGCAAAGCCTCAAGAGCGTTTTCCAATCATCGGGAAAGTTTAGCTCATATACATTTTTGATATGTATATCATATACATACATACTCACATGCTGTACTTGACGGACTTGGAAACATGGCCAACTGCGAATTTTTTTTGCTTGTAAATCGAACCTTGTTCAACACTCACCGAAAGCCCGTCAAAAGATCATACTATCACGCAAATATGGATGAATTTGGTTGCAATAAAACTGTGAAAAACTTATTGTATCCAAGCAATGGCTTAAACTGGTAATGACTGATGTAAGGCTTGTTCATGCTTGAATGACTGTCAAAAAGCCAATGTATTTAAACTTTCAGCTGATAGGTTTAAATTTGCTTTTTTGCAACAAGCAGACATCCGACAATTTATTAAATTTGTGTATGGCATACAGCATTTTCTATTGGTTAATATTTGAATCTTTCAGAAGAAAGAAGCAATTGAAAATGCTCTGGAATTTGACGCGCAGATTACTGATTCCGACCAGAAAGCCAAAATTGAGGAAACGGAAGAAGTAGAAGACACTGAAGTAAGTGGAATGCACAAAGGCAGTCTCTAAAGACTTAGTTGTAACTGTGTCTAAGTCCTTAGTGTAAGTCTCCTGAGCTAACGTGTATCACTTTAGAATTCACATGTAATGCGTGTAGAATTTTTACATATAAAACGTCAATCTAGGGTCCATTTAGCAATTTTACGTAGTCAATTCAGCAATATTGCAGTGTTATGAAAGATCATTTTGCATGTTCGCAAGCTGTTTTGACCAATGTTACTACGGTTTTTGTGAAGTGAGACAGCCACAAGAAATTGCAAAAGTTGTGGTTACAGCTACTATTATGTAGGGTATGTTAGCTTTAATTTTATTAATAATTTTTCATAAATTAACTTTTTTCGCAAGTTTACATTTAAATAACAAATGCTTATTACAAACCGTGAACGCATTGCCGCGAAACCAACAGTTAAAACAAGTTTTATAACTCTAGAAACAATATTTTACTGTAATTACCTTTCAGAATTCCGCTTGGCGTTAGTCTTAGGAAACTTGAGCTAGAGACAGTATTGAGTTTGTCCTATATCATTAGCGTGTGCAAAATCACGTATTTTGTAACGGTGGTCTTAGGTTTGTTAAAGTAGGCCAAACTACGTTTAACTGAGATTGCCGTAAGACTGCCTTTATGCATTCCAGTATAAACATTGCAAGTGCCATAGCTTAAAAAGGGGGGAGGAAAACCCTCAAAAAATTTCAGATTATTACTTATAATGTGCTTCATTTTTTAAGAATTTTTTAATTTCTCATTGAAATTTGTTCAGTAAATGAATAAAAAAAGATAAATAAAATGAAAAAAATTTTCTTAAATTTTAAAAATTAAGAACTACTGACTAACTGAGGTGACGAGAATTATTGTTTCATATTGATGTAAATGTGTTCAATTTTATTATAAATTAATGTTGACATCTTAATATTCAGATTTCCCCTGTGTCCACGACGATGCCTATACCTAGCCAGCCAGGCGCGTTATCAACGTTCCATACATTTACATCGCACCTCAGAGACTCGCCCCCTACCAATTCATTGATGTCCCACGTTGGAGCTACACCGCGTACCCCCCTCATCCGTTAAAGACGTATTCTGCTTTGGCGAATGTGCAGATGCAACCTAGTCAACCGGTGCAGATGCAGACTAGTCCACCAAGGCAGTTCCCGCCCGAGCAGCTTAATTACTATGGTACCCCTGCTGCAATAGCCAATGTCTCCCGACTGGACTATTACTTGCATGGCATCCCCCTCCCCCACAGAAGAAACAAAAATTGCAAAAACCGAGAAAAACGGTAATTGTCATAATATGTACATGTGCACGGTGTTTCAGTTTGGGGGAGTTGTTCCGGATTATTTTAAATTTTAGGGGGAGCTTGTCCCGAACGTTTTGGAAAATTAAACTCACAACAACGTAAACACTTCCAATTTTGGCCTAAAAATTAGAATATTGGTGCAAAATTTGAGTATTTTTGCCATTTTTTCGCCTTTTAATAATTTTTGAAGCATTTTACAGCAATCTGCGGCAAATTTTGAATTTTGGGCACCTGTTTTCAGCACCAATGAAGGGAGTGCCTGTCTCAATTGGTCATATGCGAGGGTGGAATCGCAAATCGGGGGGGCCTTGCCCCACTCCTCAAGCTCAGACCCCCTCTTTGAAGCTGTGGTAATGGTAATAAATCAGGTATGCTCGCCATACTCTCATGTAACATTTAAGCAAAAGCTTACCTGTGTCCTGCACTGTAAAAAAGATAACTCAACTTTAGCACAGTGGCTCACCGCTGATTTGCCATATACTGTTTTCAACAAATAGGCAAGTAATCAAGTAAGTATTCTATATTAAGCGTGAGACACTTTTATGGACTCTTGCTATGGCTTTTCGACTGAGTTGAGTAGAAAGCTATATTATCTACCTGGTTAAGAAAGGTAGTAGCAAGAGTTCAAAATGGGAAGAGTATGACACTCTTCCCACTGGCCAGCCTGGCAGCGCGGTAGATGCGTTGCACAATAACGGCCAAAAAGGTACCCAAATAAGTACCCCTATCCAAATGGGTACCGGGTACCCAAACGGGTCCTGCAGGTACTCAAATGGGTACGCCAACGTTCTGATTGGGCCCTGCAGGGTACCCAAATGAGTACCCCTACCCAACTGGGTACCTGGGGTACCTAAATGGGTACCAGGTACCCAAATGGGTACCTCAGCGTATCTGATTGGCTACTGGGGGTACCCAAATGAGTACCCCTACCCAAATGGGTACCCCCTCATCAGCCAATCACATTGCGGCAGCCTTTAGCTCCGCCTACGAGCAAGCAACCGTAATCCGATGTGCAGCAGCATATGTGACGTTGCGACTAATGCTGTCTTTACATTTTTTAGCAATTTTCTGCTCCAACGACTTCTTATAAAACATAAACAAAGTCTTGGTTAACTGATAGAACTTAGTTAAAACTATTATATAATTTTTTTAACAATCGCTGTACAAAATGCTCATTTTTTGCCTTTTTATGCCATTTTTTAAAAATATTTTATTTCAGCTGCGTCTTTGTTAATTAAAATCGTTTTGTAAAGTTCCAGCAGTAAACCAAGACTTTGTTGATGTCTTATAATAAGTGTTTGAAGCAGAAAAATTTAAAGACAGCATTACCCACAACGTCACGGTAGCTTGCTCGTAGGCGGAGCTAAATGCTGCTGCAATTCGATTGGCTGATGAGGGGGTACCCATTTGGGTACCTACCCGTTTGGGTAGGGGTACTCATTTGGGTACCCCCAGCAGCCAATTAGATACGCTGGGATAACCATTTGGGTACCTGGTATTCATTTAGGTACCTCAGGTACCCAGTTGGGTAGGGTTACTCATTTGGGTACCCTGCAGGGTCCAATCAGAACGCTGGGGTACCCATTTGGGTACCTGCAGGACCCGTTTGGGTACCAGGTACCCATTTGGGTAGGGGTACCCATTTTGGTACCTTTTTGGCCGTTATTGTGCAACGCATCTACCGCGCTGCCAAGCTTGCCGATGGAAAGAGTGTCATACTCTTCCCATTATGTAGTCTTGGTAGTAGGAAACCACTACTTGTCCTGTTTCAATTGTCGGTACGTTCAGATAAGTATGGGTTATAGCACTGGTTGGCGTGCTATGAGCGATTTATACGCATGTTTCTGTGAAACTCCGAGTGCACGAGGACGAGTATTAATTATGACACATACGACACATGCGTATTAATTACTTTTAGCACAACCGCCAATGCTATAAGTGACTTGTAAATAGATTCGAGTATAGCGTGCAGTATAAGTAGATTGCACGCTGCTGCGTGCAGTATAAGTCAGATTATTGCACTTTACTGTAACACTGAATTGAGTTACAATATTTAATGCTGTAGTAGGTGATCAGGCAGGCATTAATTAACTAATTAATCAAAACCACGTACATATAAGGTGGTTATTATGTTACAGTAAAAGTTAAGTTTGCGTAGACTCCTCAAAAGATATAGCCCAAATCTTTGACCCCCTTAAGTTTATAGACCTCGGGACTCAGGAGCTCCCTAAGCGCTATAAACACCTAAAATATATATGCTGTAGTTTATGACCACAAAACTAAGTGCAAATTTCTTCGGTATCTTGTGAGTTATACTCTTTTGAACTGTGAAACTGTCGTGAATTCTGAAACACTCACAGCAATAATTGTAAAAAATCTAGATGCTTATTTTGAAATCCAAAGAAAAACGTACCTTTATCTTGCTTTTCTCTTATTTGTTGAAAAAACAAGTTATGTGCTATGTGCGTCGACAGGTTGTGTGCACTTCACAAGCTGGCCAATCTGCTATCATGCTCATTTTGCTGATCTTTTATGTCCCTTTTGTGCTGATGTCTGGATTACAATTGGCAATTGGTCCAAAATAATTATCACTATCGGTAGTCTTGGGTCTTGAAATGACTATTTGGTTTGGTACCATGCAGCAGTGTACTAGTTGCTCAGTGAACATAAAATTTAAAGAAAAAGGCTCTTTTTTTGCAAACCATGAGCAAAACTGCTTTGGCGACACTACCACCTTAATCGTCCGAAGTACAAAACGCACTTTGTTTTACAAATTCGTTTTCTTGAAACGCAAAAACTTTCTTTTCGCACCTTGAACAAAGTAATTTTTCTTCAAGAACCTCTACTTGAAAATGTGTATTTTCTGCCATACGCCCCCTTAAATATTCATCAACATTAAAATAACTTTTACATTATATTTTTATTTCAAGAAAATTGTTTATTAATAGAAAAATTATTAATTTAAATAAATTATATATATATATATATATATATATATATATATATATATATATATATATATATATATATATATATATATATATATATATATATATATATATATATATATATATATATAATTTTTTGTTGGTTTGACGACATTTGATGTTGTGCTATAGTCATTTATTACTTATACATGTATAGAAGTTATTGGTTTGGAGTTTTTTTGAGCATATTTTATAGCTTTTGAACAAAAAGCCAAAATAGGGAAATATGGAAATAGTAGATGTTTGAGGAAGATGAGGCACGGATTAGTGTTGTTTCATGCTAGTGGGATCATTGATTGGTAATTTTTATCGCCTTCAAATATTTGGTTTATAAAAGAAACAACCTTAAATTGAGTTGGGAAATTTTCAAGATATATTATAGTGGAGGGGCGAACAGTCTAGATTGTGCTGCACATGTGGACGTTGTTGGATAATTTGCCTTTTGGTCGTTTTGAATAATGGTTTTATGTTTTATTGTATTTGACTTTATTAATGACTACCGAAGTTGTAAAGGTTGATTTTTGGAGCACAACAGTGGAATAAATGTGATGAAAAATGATAAACAAGCAAAGCCCAATGCAAAATGAGCCTGGAAAGATCCAAGCTATATTTTCACATAGTGAACCAAAACCTGCTGCGCAGCACATATGTAATTGCAGGATGTTTAATAGTCCTGTAAACAGTTTCTAGTATTATCATGAAAGTCTGCATCAGATGGTGATTCACTTTTGCCACTTTTGAAAGCTCATAATACGCCTCATTTTATCGGTCCTTTGTTTCGACTATAGAGTAGCTTCTCGTCTGCTTTATGACCGACTAAAATGCTAGTCAGTTTCATGGGATGCATTTCATTTACAAAGCTGCTAACGTCGTGCTTGCTATAACAGGGGTTTGTGAGCCTGCGTATTTTCCGTTAAGTAGTGGGCTGGTTTGCGCCATTATGTCTATGATCAACTTCAATTTACTTGTATTCCAAATTATGGAGTTTGTTAAATTGTGCAAAACAATGGACAATTCGAAACTGAATAATGTCAGATATTTTATCAAAGTGAAAGTGAGACCTGTGTCGTTCAAGACTTTACTGCTATAAGGATTATGTATTACTGTGTATGTCATACTATGCAAACAAACAGAGGAAAACTGTTGTGAATTTTGTGATAAAATTTTGTTGTAAACCTTGCATTTGTCAATCTATATTCCATACGTATTCATGTAAAATATGCAAATGAGCTTCGAATTTTGTTAGTGTGTATATACTTAGCCGTTTTAATCACATAATAATTACGTACGTACACAGGTATTCACTACAGTGGCACACAAACATATAATGAACAGGGCCACAGAACAGACACATTTCAAACACACACTTACATTCACACAGACCCGCACAATCACACAGATGAAAACACGCAAAGACGCACACACATAACTCTCTTAGTTACGCGTTATTTTTCCGACATCTCATTCTAAAGAAGCCTGCTGCGCTGTGGCGCAGCAGGAAAAATACTTGCAAGACGATTTTATTCTAACTTATTATTTGAAAAAAATCGCATTTGTTGCTGCATGGCAAAATTCAGAATCTGAGACAGTCGACTTTTTTCAGTTGGTGTGAGGGGCAGGAAATTACCGTATGAGTTATAATTGTGCATTGTGTATGCGCAGGCTGTCAAAATTAAATGTATTTTTTGTATTAAATTTCTTATACAATTACCGACGAGTCCGTTAGGGGGGTGTCATGCTAGTGGTGGGAAAACATGCTGCGTTGGAACAAAAATGCAATTTTCCTGTATGTTTTGTAGGTAAGATTTTTAAAAAGTTCGTTTTTTTCCCGAGACCCCTGTACTTTTCTGTATATTGTATCCAGTGTTCTTTGCGTCAAAAAACGCAAAACGCCGCACTTTTTTTTGAAGTTTCGCACATTTTCTTGGCCATGTGCGTCCAGTGACGCACTTTTTTTCGACTGAGGCTGAAAGAAGTCTTAGCTGATTTGGCCCAAAAAGTTACAACAATAGCCTTTTCTTCCCGAAATTTTTGAAAAAATTTCCAAAATGACGTCAAAAGCATCAAATTTATAATATTTTCCCAGCTCTTTAACGATTCAACCTTAATCTACAACTACAATAAAACTCCGAAAAAATACTGGTATTATCTACATATTTATAATAAAAAGTTTGTCTACTAATGTAGGTATTACGTATTTATGTGGTGAAGCACTATAATTAATGCAATTACATATGAGAATTGATTTATGCACACTCACACTCACACTTTTGTCACTTTTTAGATACGTTTGAAAAACCATGGGGTAGATTATAGACATAGGAAAAACTTTAACTTCTGGAAGTTGCCGCTCCCAAGCAATCGAAATAATGAGTTTTTGTTGGTGAAGCGAACGAACTCACACTTTGCAATGTGAACCACATCTTCAAAATGTGCAACAAATTTTGGCTTCTGGAGGCCTCTCTTATCGATATCCGCAAGCTGCAGCATGTACAAATGCTGACTGCTGAGGAAAAGAGTTCCGGGTTTTGACGCCCTTATGAAAATTCTAGTACCGCCCCTGGCTACCGATGTCTTAACTAGTTTTGAGAATAATAATGTTCATTTTATTATACTACATAGATCGATTTGAATGAGTGAAATACTGACTGAACAACTTAGCAAAAAATTTTCTGCTAAAAAACTGTTCGGTAACAAAAATCTGTGGGGTGCCCCCGCTCTGCGGCGCGCGGCAGGGCAGCAAAAATTCGCCCCGCGTCCAATTCCGGTTTGTAGATATTGGAGAAATACTCACCCTTTCTGTAAGCTTATTTTTTCGTTGAAAAAATTAGCTTTTCATGATAATAATTTTCAACCTTCTAAACTTGCAAAATTTGTGTAAACTACGCAGCTCCCACCAAGCCAACCGCTCCTTTTAGCTGCCCATGCGTGCTTGTAACTCCTCAATCACAATTACTGGTTGCCAAGTACAATGCCGCAAACGATCTCATAGCTTATTTTATTGAGCCAAAAGTGAGTAAAAAATGGAACAATGCAAAAAAAATTTGGCCGTCACCGGAAAGGAACCAAAATCTGGGACCATCCCCCTTTCCGCGGGGTCGGGCGCCCCACCTCCCACCAGATTCCTTCCTTGCATCTTCGATCTTGAACTAACGGGGGTACCTCCCTCAGTGGAACACATCAGAGATAGGTATATATTAATTGAATTCTTGAATGGAAGGGGGTACTCTTCACTCTATCTGTTCCGTACAGTAATGAGTAATGACCTTGATTGTCATTAGAGTATATACTCCACAAGGGGGTGGCCAAGGGTTTCCGCTCCTGAAAATTGCTCATTAAGGACGTGGGGCCTGCAATCTCATTGGACGTAACCCCGTGTCATACTCTTGGTATTATGTACAAATATTTGGATATTTTGTTACAAAAAATTGGTGAACGAATTGATTCAAAAACGTGCTAAACAAGCCAGAAACTCTCGAGTAGATTGATCGACGCACAATGAACAGCCGTCTGTTGATGATCTGCAAGACCAAAACCAAAACATTGATGGTGATATTGGTCCTGCAAGTAACCCTAATTCGTCGAATGATCAGCGAGGAGAAATTAGTCACCAGTCTGAGCAAAGTAACGAGCATTCCGACGGCAGTATTGTTCAACGAACTGCAAAGCCTCAAGAGCGTTTTCCAATCATCGGGAAAGTTTAGCTCATATACATTTTTGATATGTATATCATATACATACATACTCACATGCTGTTTTTGACGGACTTGGAAACATGGCCAGCTGCGAATTTTTTTTTGCTTGTAAATCGAACCTTGTTCAACACTCACCGAAAGCCCGTCAAAAGATCATACTATCACGCAAATATGGATGAATTTGGTTGCAATAAAACTGTGAAAAACTTATTGTATCCAAGCAATGGCTTAAACTGGTAATGACTGATGTAAGGCTTGTTCATGCTTGAATGACTGTCAAAAAGCCAATGCATTTAAACTTTCAGCTGATAAGTTTAAATTTGCTTTTTCGCAACAAGCAGACATCCGACAATTTATTAAATTTGTGTATGGCATACAGCATTTTTTATTGGTCAATATTTAAAGCTTTGCTGTTTCAGAAGAAAGAAGCAATTGAAAATACTCTGAAATTTGACGCGCAGATTACTGTTTCCGACCAGAAAGCCAAAATTGAGGAAACGGAAGAAGTAGAAGACACTGTAGTAAGTGGAATGCACATCGGCAGTTTCTAGAAACTTAGGGCCTTTTCACAAATTATATTAACCCTTTTATGCCCACAAGTGCCAATTGACATTCCGCAATTTGAGCGTGCGTGTAGCTATCCAAAGTGTCGAAATCAACCTTTGCTCATAAGTGCCAATTGGCATAATTTATACTGCATCTTTCATCGAAAGATAGATCAGCCACATCCAGCATTGCGCAATGCAGGCGAGTTAAGAACAGGCTGTGCGTGAAGCTCTACAAGATCAGACTTGGAGCGACTGGATCAGGTAAGTAAGTTTATCAATTTTTCTTTAAAAAATATGGATTTTATTTGTAAATGTACGTACTTTTTAATGGCGTTTATTTCGCGTTTTGATAAAAAAGTCCCTGAATGCTAATTTGCTTCAAATGATCAGTGCCAATTGGCACTTATGGACGGATAGTAGGCTAAAAGTGTAATGTCTTTGTATATTCAAAAACATAAAAATTGTGGTGAATTTAGTTAGTTTGGCCTAAGTATTTGTACATTGTAGTTTTCCACGGTATAAGCCCGACTAGGATTAAATTTGTCAGGTGCCAAAAAAGTGTATCGACTGTCATGAAATGCAAATTTTGCAAGTTTATGCAAATACGTTACTACGCCGACAGTTCACGTTCTCGCGTAACAGAATTTGTTGAGTCTTAATGGTAAAAATATTTGTTACAGAATACTGCCATCTGAAGCCTTAAAGCCTGGAGAAATTGTCATCTTGCCAAGCGGAATAGATTCCGAAGCCGAAACGGACTCGGATAGTGACGATGAAGACTACGTGGAACCTCATCACGTGAACCCGGCTGCTGGGCTTGAAGATGAACTTTCGGAAGAGGAAACCTCCGCTTCATCTGATGAAGAGCAAACGGACACTGCCGAACCTGCTGACCTCATAAATGATAGTGATAAAACGACCCGGTGGAGGAAACGGGACATTCCGTTTAAACTTCCTGCGTTCAAACGGCAGTTTTCATTGCCTCCTCCTGATGTTTTGAAGCCGATTGAGTACTTTTTGCAATTTTGGCCCAAGGAAATTTTTGAACTTTTGGCATTCGAAACAAACCGCTATGCTGTAGAAAAAACAGGGAAGTCTATTGATTCGTCTCCCAAAGAAATGGAGCAGTTTTTTTGGTTTGCTGTTGCACATGTGCGTTGTGAAAGTTCCTAGTTACCGAATGTACTGGCGCTCGGACCTTTGATATCCATTTGTCGCTGATCTGATGAGTCGCAACCGGTTTGAAGAGCTACGGCGATTCTTACACTGCGTCGACAACAGCAAGCAAAAGCAGCTCAACGAAGAAGGGTACGATAAACTATTCAAAGTGCGGCCTCTGCTGGACATTGTTCGCCAGGGTTGTTTAGCTCTGGAAACGGAGGAGCGCCAGTCGGTAGACGAATGCATCATTCCTTTTAAAGGCCGATCATATTTGAAACAGTATTGCCCGGCAAAGCCCAACAAGTGGGGATTCAAAGCGTACTGTAGAACCGGCGGTTCTGGAATGATGTATGATTTTTTTATCTACGAAGGTGCTTCGAATACAGCAAAGCCGCAAAATCCTGTGTACAAACTTGAAGGGCCATGGTGAGAGCGTTGTTATGCGACTTTGTGAAACTCTTCCTGACGGTGAAAACTTCAAGGTGTATGCTGACAATTACTTCAGTTCCATAAATTTGGCCAAAGCTCTGTTGTCAAAGTCAATCTATTACGTGGGTACGATTCGGTCTAACCGCACTGAGCACTGCCCGCTGTTATCTGACAAGGAACTTCAGAAGCAGGGCCGCGGGGCTGTAGATTATCGTGTGGACTTTAACTCCGGAATCATAATTGTGATGTGGATGGATAGGAAGCCGCTTCGCCTTATTTCTTCGCCTAAAGGAACTGTGCTTCGATGGGATGGCAGTCAAAAGAAGAAGGTTGATATTGACTGTCCACGAGTTGTGTTGGAATACAACCCACATATGGGTGGTGTGGACCTGATGGGCATGCTGGCAGCCCTTTACAGATTCCATCATCGCAGCAAAAAGTACTACATGCGAATCATCATGTGGCTACTTGGAATTGCTACCGTCAATGGCTGGAAGCTCTACCTGCGCCACTGTTACCAACTCGATGTTCCAACCAAAGAAAGAATGCATTTGTGCGACTTTTTATTGGACGTTTCCGACAGTTTGGCTAAAGTAGGAAAACCGTGGCCGTGGCCGCCCATCCAAAGACGGTAGCTCGCAGGATGAGACCGAGCCTTTTGTCAGCAAGAAGCGAAGAATGATTCCCACCGCGGCGAAAGATCAAATTCGTTCGGACCAAGTCGCCCACTGGCCAATCCACAGTGCCAATCGATATCACTGTGCTGCAGCCCGATGCAAAGGCCAATCTAGCTGGCAGTGTGAAAAATGCAAAGTTTCTTTGTGTTTGGAAAAAAATAAAAATTGTTTTTGTGATTATCATATTGTACCGTAGTCCCAATTTTTACTTGTATACTTGTTTCATGTAGCCGTACTGAAGGCTTTGTGTGTTGTGCTTTTTCTTGACTAGCGATAATGTGTATTGTGTTACTTTTACTTGCTAATTTTTTGAATGAAAAATGTTTGATTTGAGTAGCCCATGGTCCATAAGTGCCAATTGGCATTTAGTTTATAATTAATTAGTAACATAAGTGGAGGAAGTAAGCACAATATGGAAAAAAGTTTCAAGGTTTATTATATACAAAACCACTAAAAAAGAATTTTTATTAGTACTAAATCATGTGGTGGGCATCAAAGGGTTAACTGGATTAGATTAACTAGATTAACTTCATAACTCAACATAGGATTAACGTAAATGTATAAAACTTTGCAAGCGGATGGCGTTGACATAGCTTAGTTATTATGCAAAGTTTCATAAACTTTCATCTAACTAATCCTTAGTTACCGAAGTTACTCTAGTTAATCTAATCCAGTTAATATAATTTGTGAAAAGGCCCTTAGTTATAACTGTGTCTAAGTCCTTAGTGTAAGTCTCTTGAGCTAACGTCTCAGATCACTTTAGAATTCACAAGTAATGTGTGTAGAATTTTTACATATAAAACGTCAATCTTGGGTCCATTTAGCAATTTTACTTAGTCAATTCAGCAATATTGCAGTGTTATGAAAGATCATTTTGCATGTTCGCAAGCTGTTTTGACCAATGTTACTACGGTTTTTGTGAAGTGAGACAGCCACAAGAAATTGCAAAAGTTGTGGTTACAGCTACTATTATGTAGGGTATGTTAGCTTTAATTTTATTACTAAATTTTTCATAAATTAACTTTTTTCGCAAGTTTACATTTAAATAATAAATGCTTATTACAAACCGTGAACGCATTGCCGCGAAACCAACAGTTAAAACAAGTTTTATAACTCTAGAAACAATATTTCACTGTAATTACCTTTCAGAATTCCGCTTGGCGTTAGTCTCAGGAAACTTGAGCTAGACACAGTATTGAGTTTGTCCTATATCATTAGCGTGTGCAAAAATCACGTATTTTGTAACGGTGGTCTTAGGTTTGTTAAAGTAGGCCAAACTACGTTTAACTGAGACTGCCTTAAGACTGCCTTTATGCATTTAAGTGTAAACATTGCAAGTGCCATAGCTTAAAAAGGGGGGAGGAAAACCCTCAAAAAATTTCAGATTAGTACTTATAATGTGCTTCATTTTTTAAGAATTGTTTAATTTCTCATTGAAATTTGTTCAGTAAATGAATAAAAAAGATGAATAAAATGAAAAAAATTTTCTTAAATTTTAAAAATTAAGAACTAGTGACTAACTGAGGTGACGAGAACTATTGTTTCATAATGATGTAAATGTGTTCAATTTGATTATAAATTAATGTTGACATCTTAATATTCAGGGGGTCGTTTCAGAAACTTTACATAAGTCTTATGGGTCCCATAAAGTCTTACATATCGTTATAGGTGTTTCAGAAGCTTGACATAACTTCTGGATCACCTCATGTTCTATCATGAATTTATGTTTTCCACCTAAATTTATGGGTAGCCTGATAATTACTACATAAATTTATGTAAAGACTTCAGGCTACTCATAAAATGCTAAATGTGGGTGCCGAGTTTTCTCATAAATTCAGGAGAACGTGAGGGCACCCATAACTCACCTTTGAGCTAAATAATTGGTACAAACCTCAAAAACAGCATGAAAACTGGTTCGCTGGGTAGAGCATAAAGTGGCATAGTTTAGGGAATGTATTTTTTAAAACTTTATTGAACTTTTCTGAAAAGTCTGATTTTAAGATTTTACTATAAAGCGACAGCAGCAGGTATGGTGGTAACTGTTATGCGCTTGAATAATTAAATCGACTAACGAACCTTTTCATTACTTTTTAAATTGAGATTTTAAACGCGCGCACCCTCAGTACGAAAATCAAAGCTGTGATCGTGCTGCTAGGCATCTAATTGTGCGAGCGCGTGTGCGTGCACATTCCATGCGGTTTTCAGCGAGAGCATATAATTTTAGGTGAGAACTTTATGGGAGAACTTATGGGAAGGTTATGTGAAGACTTCTGAAACACTTTATGTACCACTTGTAACCTTCTCATAAGTTCTCCCATAAATTCAATTTATGTAATACTTTATGTAAAGACTTATGTAAAGTTTCTGAAACTACCCCCAGATTTCCACTGTGTCCACGACGATGCCTATCCTTAGCCAGCAAGGCGCGTTCTCAACGTTCCATACATTTATGGGCCACCTCTTGCCTAACATCCCCCGTTGTCGAACGCTTACCCAACTCAATACCAAGCACCTCAGAGACTCGCCCCCTACCAATTCATTGATGTCCCACGTTGGAGCTACGGGGCCCCAACCGCGTACCCCCCTCATCCGTTAAAGACGTATTCTGCGTTGGCGAATGTGCAAATGCAACCTAGTCAACCGGTGCAGATGCAGACTAGTCAACCAAGGCAGTTCCCGCCCGAGCAGCTTAATTACTATGGTACCCCTGCTGCAATAGCCAATGTCTCCCGACTGGACTATTACTTGCATGGCATCCCCCTCCCCCACAGAAGAAACAAAAATTGCAAAAACCGAGAAAAACGGTAATTGTCATAATATGTACATGTGCACGGTGTTTCAGTTTGGGTGAGTTGTTCCGGATTATTTTAAATTTATTATAAACCACTACTTTTCCTGTTTCAATTGTCGGTCGGTTACGTTCAGATAAGTATGGGTTATAGCACTGGTTGGCGTGCTATAAGCGATTTATACGCATGTTTCTGTGAAACTCCGAGTGCACGAGGACGAGTATTAATTATGACACATACGACACATGCGTATTAATTACTTTTAGCACAACCGCCAGGGCTATAAGTGACTTGTAAATCGATTCGAGTATAGCCTGCAGTATAAGTAGATTGCACGCTGCTGCGTGCAGTATAAGTCGGGTTACTGCACTTTACTGTAACACTGAATTGAGTTACAATATTTAATGCTGTAGTAGGTGATCAGGCAGGCATTAATTAACTAATTAATCAAAACCACGTACATATAAGGTGGTTATTATGTTACAGTAAAAGTTAAGTTTGCGTAGACTCCTCAAAAGATATAGCCCAAATCTTTGACCCCCTTAGGTTTATAGACATCGGGACTCAGGAGCTCCCTAAGCGCTATAAACAACTAAAATATATATGCTGTAGTTTATGACCACAAAACTAAGTGCAAATTTTTTCGGTATCTTGTGAGTTATACTCTTTTGAACTGTGAAAGTGTCGTAAATTCTGAAACGCTCACAGCAATAATTGTAAAAAATCTAGATGCTTATTTTGAATTCCAAAGAAAAACGTACCTTTATCTTGCTTTTCTCTTATTTGTTGAAAAAACAGGTTATGTGCTATGTGCGTCAACAGGTTGTGTGCACTTCACAAGCTGGCCAATCTGCTATCATGCTCATTTTGCTGGTCTTTTATGTCCCTTTGGTGCTGATGTCTGGATTACAATTGGCGATTGGTCCAAAATAATTATCAATATCGGTAGTCTTGGGTCATGAAATGACTATTTGGTTTAGTACCATGCAGCAGTGTACTAGTTGCTCAGTGAACATAAAATTTAAAGAAAAAGGCTCTTTTTTTGCAAACCATGAGCAAAACTGCTTTGGCGACACTATCACCTTAATCGTCCGAAATACAAAATGCACTTTGTTTTACAAATTCGTTTTCTTACATTTTTGAGTAGAGCACCTTGATCAACGTAATTTTTTTTCAAGAACCTATACTTGAAAATGAGTATTTTCTGCTATACGCCCCCTTAAATATTCATCAACATGAAAATAACTTTTACATTATATTTTTAGTTCAAGAAAAATGTTTATTAATAGCAAAAGTATTAATTTAAGTAAATTTTTAAGACTTACAAAAACCAGTATATTAATGGCAATAAATAACGAATTCTAGATCCACACCAAGCACAGAGCCCACTCCAAGCCAAACCCAAAACTAAACACTTAAAATTTGCTAAGCGCCAAGTCACGTGTAACACTAACTTTTAAGTGTTTATTTTGTTAATAGCAGTTTAGTACAAAATAAGCGCTAACACTTACCAAATGCTTAAGGTTGTACTAACGAATGTGCAGTTTTTTTAATTTTTAAAAAAATTCGTTGATTCAAACGGCGTTGAAGTTTTTTTAAATTTTTGAAATTTTTTTTTAAAAATAAAGTGCCCAAAAAATTGATTCATATATACATAATGGCAAATGAAGTTGACGGGATCATGTGAAAAATTTTTATGAGCAAACCAAGTCAACAAGCCAAACCACACAACAGGAGAATAGAAATTCAACAGTTCTGGCCACTTTTCTAAGCGCATGCACAACGCATGAACACAAAAACTAACATAAATAAACTTTCACAAACTTTCTAGACCCAAAATTAAAACTTTTTTAAATTGCTTATATTTTTGCGTAAATATAGAACCTGAAAGTTGCGTGTGAATAGACACTTTTGACTTTGAAAGCTTATATTTCATGTAATAATTGACAAATCATAAAATCGTGCATTTCGCTTCTAGATAATTTGTTTTTAAATATTTGTGCCATTTTTCGCTTGTTTTTGCTGTTTAAACTCTTCAAAAAGTGGCCAGATTTGAAAGTGTTATAAAACAACCAAGTGGTCAACTTTTGACACGCGCCATACTAATCATCTAGTTGTACAATGAAACTTCACATAAATATAGGAGTAAAGTAGCTGTTTCAAATGGTATAAAGAATTTGCTCTTAAGAGGGTAGTGTCACAAAAGCAGTTTTGCTCATAGGTGATGAAAAGAGAGTTTTTTACTTTGAAATAGTACGTTCAATGAGAAGTGCGACAAATAAGAAAAAAAGAAAACTAAAGGTACGTTTTTCTTTTCATTTTAAAATACGCGTCCAGATTTTTTACAATTTATCATTAATGCTATGATTACTTCACAGTTTTCGCACAGTTTCACAGTTCAAACAGGTAATTACTCCGCAACCACCCAATCAATTTGCACTAAACTTTGTGTGCATAAACTAAAACATATGTGCTTTTTTAAGTCTGCGTAAACAAATTGAGGGGTACTGACGAATGTGCAGTTTTTTAAAGCTTTTGAAGAAATTTAATTGATTCGAACTGTATTTTTTAAAAATAAAGTCCCCAAATAATTGATTCATGTACACATAATGGCAAATGAAGTTAGCGGGATCATGAGAAAAATTTTTATGAGCAAGCCAAGCCAACAAGCCAAACCAGACAACAGGAGAATAGAAATTTAACAGTTCTGGCCACTTTTCTAAGCGCATGATCATTGCATAAACACAAAAATGACCATGAATAAACATTTGAAAATTCTAGACCCAAAATGAAAATTTGTAAATTGCTTATATTTTTGCGCAGATATAGAACCCGAAAGTTGCGTGTGAATAGACACTTTTTATTTTGAAACCGTATATTTCATTTAATAATTAACAAATCATGAAATCGTGCATTTTGGGTCTAGATAATTTACTTTTAAATATTTGTGCAACTTTTCGCATGTTTTTGTTGTTCAAACTCTTCAAAAAGTGGCCAGATTTGAAACTGCTCAAAAAAGCCAAATTGGTCTGCTTTTAACACGTGCCATATAAATCATCTTTACAGTTTTACAAAACTTTGCGTAAATGTAGAAGAAAAGTAGCGCTTTCTAAGTTCTAACGATATAAAAACGATGCTCTAAAGTTACTTAATTATTGAATACTGGCCTGGTGAAAAACACTGCACATTCGTTAGTACCACCTTAAGCAGAAAGGTTGATAAATGTGACGAAAATACGGAATGTGAATAGGTTTTCAAAACGTCATTTTTCCGACATTGCGACGTCATACTGCAAACTATATACTGCACCAATTTTGCTGAAACTTGGCAGAAATATTTGCCTTTGGGTAGGTTTTTAAAACAATAGAAAGAACTATTTCACTGAACAAGCTTTACAGTCGCGCAAATACGACTGCTTTCGCGACACTACCCCTTAAGTTAATTAAATATTGAATACCAGCCTGTTGAAAAACACTGCACAATCGTTCGTTCCACCTTAAGGGGGCGCTCCGGGACTCAAGGTATTGGGCCATAACTTTTTTCAGCTAACGAATTCGGACTTGTGCCAAGAGGTAAAGTTACTCAGAATGATGTGGGCTTTCATTTGATACCAATATCAAGATATTTGAAAAGTTGCCAAATTTTACAGTTTTTACTGGCAAACTGCCAAGTGGGTGAACATTGAGCAAAAATTTATTAAAAATTCATCAATTCACATCATGAGACACTAAATAGCAGTCGAAAAATGTTTGAAACGACAATATTAATTTTTACGTCCATTTTTGCCCGCAAACCGGCTTTTACAAAAAACTGTGTTCGATTTGGTACAGTTTTAACCTTGTCTAAAAAACTGTGCAACATTGTTGAGCTACCTAAACTGATTTTTACTAGGGTTTTGGGTCCCCAGAATTCTGCAAATTTCAACGCAATCGGACAGTGCTACGCAAAGCTGCTGGCTCGAAAAAATTATACTGAGCAGTGCTCACGGTAATTTTCGGCATTCGATATCTTTTTGCTGCTTCAACCGATTTGGTTAAAACTTGGCATAAAGATAGCCTATTATTGTGCGCAGTTGAACACTCTTTTATTTTTTAAAATAAGCGAAAATTGTAATTTTAACGAATTCGCGCTAAATAATCATAAAAACAAATAATGTTCAACTAGAGGAGCGCAAGGGCTACATTTTAGTATATGAATCATGAGTTTAAGACAAATATGCTATTGTTAATATGCTACGGTTCACCCCGGAGAAAACCCTCGGTTTCGGTTAGGGGTGAACCGGAGAAAACTCTCGGTTTCGGTTAGGGGTGAGCCGGTTAAAACCCTCGGTATTGGTTGGGAATCGTTCTGGATCGATCGAGAAACCCTGTGGTTGCGGGTAAGCCAGGAAACCCTGAGTGTGGTGTGATTGAATTAGGCTTAGAGGTAGGGCTGGGCACGGTTACACGGTACGAACCGTGTACACGCGTGTAACCGTGTACACGCTAAGCTTAGCGTGTACACGGTTAGGGGTCACTATCCGCGGTTACTTAGCGGTTACAGCGTGTACACGTTAAAACACAGTAACCGCGGATACTGTAACCGTTTACTCTAAACGGATAGTGTAACCGGTTACTCTAAACGGATAGTGTAATCGGTTACTCTAAACGGATAGTGTAAACGGTTACTCTAAACGGATAGTCTAACCGGTTACACTATCCGTTTTCCGACTTAGTGTTCCCGTTAAGAAAAATGTTCGTTAGCCTGCTGGATTTATGCAAATTAGCCCACAATTGTGCGCGCAAGTGATATGCCTGTGTGTTACTTCATATACGCATGCGTGTGCAAGCTATATTCTTCAAGATATGTAAAGGCATTTATACTGACAGCTCAGCATTGTCCCAATAGCTCATATGGTAGCTTGCTGGTCTGCAGATCTAGATATGGGTGGTTCGTATCTTCCCAAGAATATCATTCCTGTGGGCTGATGCTGTTTAGTAAAGAAAGATCCCCTTCTGCTTCTTGACGTTTAGTAACCGTGTAACCGTTTAGTAACCGTGTAACCGTTTAGTAACCGTGTAACCGGTTAGTAACCGTGTAACCGTTTACACAGTTAGTATCCGTGTAAACGGTTACACGGATACTTAGCGTGTAAACGGTTACACGGTTACACGGATAATTAGCGTGTACACGCGGATAATTGCAGTAACCGTTAGTTAGCGTGTACGCGCGGTTACTAGCCTTCGAAACTAACCGTGTACACGGATAGTGATTTTGTAACCGTGCCCAGTACTTGGAGGCCTACGTGTGAATGTGCTCCGCCCTTGAGGCATCGGGTCCGCCCCGGGAGCATGAGTATCGACCGAGTATCGTTGCAGGGTCGCAACGATGTTCGAAGGGGGGACCCTGTTATAAAGGAGAATTAGGGCCTATGAGACTCGGGGCCGTGTTATAGTGGTAGCATGCTTGACTTCGAAGTAGGCGGCCCGGGTTCGATTCCCGGCGCCTCCATTTCTTTCATTCTTTCTAAATTGGGGCCTCATCTTTCTATTCAACACTATTAGTTATTGCTTGCCGAAAATTCACTCACGCGCAGTGCTCTGGCAGTCACGTGACATTATCACGTGATTTAAAAGTTTTACACAAGGGTTATTGTATACCATACTAATTACTTATTTAGTAATATTTTAGTTTTATCAAATTTTTGCTGACTTTTGAGGCAACTCTGAGCAACAAAATTCATATGAAAAAATTTCTAAGCTTTATTTTAAAAAACTAATAAACTGTTCAACTGCGCAGAGCCTAAGGCTATAATTGTGCAAAACTTTGTAGAAAAATATTTTACCAGCATTTTATAATCGAATGCCGAAAAATTGGTTTTGTATTCACACAGCATATATGTATTTGAGTCTGCTGCTTCTGAAAATGGTTTCTTGTGCGATTTTTTTGCACAAAACGCAATAAAATTGTTTTAATTTTTCATTACGACTAATAAAATCTACGTATCGTCTGTTCGCAAAACCTCAAAAAGCGTTGATGCACTGGCTTACTTGCTGAATTTGTCTAAAAGTCGAATAAAATCAGTAAATTGTCCAATTTTTTCCAAATTTTTTGCTATGGAGATATGCACGTCAAAACATCAGAAATAGTATTTTGGGCAACTTTTCTTCAAGAATGATAGGACATTTTGGCTGTTTTTAAAAAATACGGCCCAAATCCTTGATTCGCGGAGCGCCCCCTCAACGTTAGTATGAGAACAGCACTTAGTTTGTGAATTCGGGCCATCAAGAGCATACCTGAACCTAGCATCATGAACATAAGAAACTTATTTTGCTTTTTGAAACGTATTGCCAACAATACATATAATTTTACGTAGGAACTCGGAAGGAACGTGTTTGTGCATGTTCAAAATCTCTCCGCATTTGAAAGAATTAGCTTGGAATTACACCAACTTATGGTAATTTATCTACTTAAAAAGATAAAAACTCGTCATAACATATTATAATAAATTTTATAGCTTGTATTAGGTGTCATAAAAAGTCAAAAATAGGAAAACTGGAAAAATATTTAGTGAACAAACGGTAATTGTTTCATTTTCTAATGTGCTGGCTTAGTAGCTTTGAAATTAGTTTTCCACAATTTTCTTCAAAAATTTCGTTTGTTGAAGGGAGAAGTCCAGAAATCCACTAAATTTTTCAATTTCGGCATAAACTGCGACATAAAGCAGTAGCTTTGTATTTGTATTTTATAAGGCATAGAAGGAAAAGAAAATTTACACAGTTGGCGAGTTAACGCGAGCCTGTGGATAGCGCTCAAATTTTAGTAGCTCGAAATATTGAAATTGTCTAGTTTCGAAATACAAAATCAGTCAAAATGGTTTATCCAATCTGCAATTCCTGTGTTACAAAGGTCGGAAAATAGTACAGTCTGAAAGGTGAAGAAAGACTTAATAGTATTTCTACTTTTGAGAGAAATTTCGTTTTGAAGAACAAAGTTAGCTGTTCGTGCAAGGTTTAGAATTCCTGTCAATTCCGTGTTTTTCAGAGTTTATACAATTGATCATGACAAGTTTCAATTTGAAAAATTAAAAAGTCAATATTCTGTGTGAAACCCGTAGCTTAATTTTTTGTACGTTTGTCATTTTCTTTCCGATGTTCTAAATCGTACTGAGCATTTTTCACCATCAAATTTCTTCCGACTGAAATTGTACACACACAATGGTCCCGTTCTGTTCCTTCGTTTGTATGGTCCGCAAGTAAAAAAGCGTCACAAAGTGTTATTTATGATGCTTTTGCTCTTTATATATAATTCTGAAATTTTTCCATTTTTTCATTGTTTTTCGGAGTTCCGGACCCCCAGAAAATTTTCCATTTTTCGGGAAAAAAACATTTTCCGCTGAAAATTTTCCGGTGCACTACCCTGATTTGTATACTTGTCTAATACAGTGTCGGATGTCATGTTACGTCCTTTGCACAGGAAAAAAAGTTTCAAAAAGTGACTGAAATATGACGGAAGTTTCAAAAAACCATTTCCTTCATATTTCGCTTTTATTTCCTCTTCATTTTTCCTCTTTATTTTGTTCGATTCTGACTTTCTGCCACATTTCGGACACATTTCTGCACCGTTTCTGGTACTTTTGCTTCAATTTTTTGCAACATTTCCCTCAATTACTGCAACTTTCCGCCACTTTTCGGCTGCTATTTTTTCTGTAAGATTTCCTCCACTTTTCGATTCAATTTCTGCCTTGTTTCTGACACATTTCGATCATATTTTTGGTTATCTTTTAATTCATTTTTTTCTAAAGATATTTCTATTTTCGCTAATGTCTCTGCTAAGGTGCAACTGAGGCGGGGGGGGAATTCAAACTGATATGGTTTCACCGTGAAAACACGTTTTTATAGGTTTTCGCATGCGCTGAGTTCATTTTTAGCACTTTACAAGCGAAAAAAAACGTTGATATATACCTTTTCGAAAAAATTCAATTTTTGTCGAAAATCATCGTTTTTCGACATACTGGGGCTAATCATCAATATAGTCGTAATATCAGCCTTAAGTTTGATCGTCATAATTTAACACATAATAATATACTTTATACAGCGTTGTTTGCAACATATTTAGCTCATTTATACTAAAAATCTTAATTTTGCCAACTAAAAAAGAGGCGAAATATGCATAGTTAAACTGAGCTTACATATCAAAAGTTTTAGTTTCTTTTTGCGTAGACATTAAATTTATTACATTTTTCTACAAAAATATGCATCATTAGTCATAAGTAGCGATTTCTAATGAAATCCAATGCCATAAAAACGATCTGAAAACGTCACTGATGCTCAGCACCAAGCTGGCACTGACAGTCAAGACAAGACAAGAAGACAAGAAATAGTTTATTCAGACTGCAATACAAAACACAAACAAAACAAAACTGTCAGTTAAGTTCGGTTTAAAAGTGCAGCTTTATTTATAATTCCACAGTAGCAAGGGTCCTTTTATTTGATGCAAGCAACTAAGACTAACCTTTGCTGACCTACTTACTAAGCGTGAGCCTAAGCACTAAGCCTCAGCCTAAGCACTAAGCCTAAGCCTAAACCTAAGCACTAAGCCTAAGCCTAAGCACTAAGCTTAAGCCTGAGGCCTTAATTAAAGAAAAAACCTGCTAAGAAGCATCAGGAATAACTTTACCACACTAAAAAACCCTAACTAGCTTTATATTTTACAAAAATTCGCAGCTATAGCCCGGAATTTCTACGGAACCGTACTTGTGCTGTAATTGAAATTATAGGTAAAGGGTAAAGGTAACCCGCGGATAGATAACTAATAACTATCCTTTGGCGTGTCCGCCCTCGGGTGCGGTGCTCATCCCCGTTACAAAGCCCTGGAGCGTCAGGGGTGCCACTTCAAGAGTGACTACATCCGTGGAGGGGGGGCTAGCCCCTCAAGGCATAATGCCCTACACGGACTCCTGTTACCTTCCCACGTTATTGTGGTACCCATTTACCGACCAGATGAGGATGGACTGCTGGGTTGGCAGGAGCAACGTGGCCCTAATCTCTTGCTCAAGGAGATTACGTATAACCAAGTAGCTGGGATTCGATCCACCAACCTTCAGATTAGAAATCGAACACCCTAACCACTTGGCCACACTGGCCACAATTGAAATTATATATTGGTGTTGAAACCCTTAGGGTGGATTTCACCACGGTGGTTTTTGAAAATCATGGTTTTACGTACGTTTTCATATGATGTATACATAATTTCATTGCGAATTAACCGCCTGATTCGCTAGGAATTTCGTAAATTTTCTAAAACCATGGTTTTTGCTCAGTTGAAATTTCAAACCTGCAGCATAGCAGGTTTTTATTTTGCTGAAATATCAACTGAGCAAAAACCATGGTTTTAGAAAATCTGTGAAATTCGTAACGAATCATGCGATATTTTGTAATGAAATTATGTGCAAATCATATGCACATGTACAGTGGCGTACCCAGAAAAAAATTTCGGGGGGGGGATGATTTTTTGTAATGGGTTAAAATGCACTTTTTAGCAATTTTAACACTCGTAAAACGCTTTACAAACGCAAGATTACTAAACCACAAGGCTGCAGGGGTCTTGGGGCGGCAGCCCCCAGAAAAAATAGGGAAAATTTTCGATTTCTTGGCCAAATTCTGTATTCTGTCAATTGAGCTCAGGCTTAGGCTTAGTGCTTAGGCTGAGGCTTAGTGCTCACGCTTAGACTCAGTATGTGGGTGCGCAAATTGTTAACCTTAGTTCCTTGCATGAAATAAAAGGACATTTGCTACTGTGGAGTGGAATAATAAAGCTGAACTATCAAGCCGAAATTGCCTGTCATCTTGGCTGTGAGCAACATTAGAGATGTTGTGAACTAGGATTTGAGGCATAGATTTTATTGAAAAGCTGTATTTATACCTTGAAATTGATATTTTCTGTGGGTAAAGTGTAAATACTGTAAGTATATATATATATATATATATATATATATATATATATATTTGTTGCGCTAAAGTTTTATTTTAAGTAAGATTATTTCGCCTATTTCATAATCGGAAAATCAACCTTTTTTGGCAAGAATAAGCAAGATATGCACCAGATAAAGCTGGATAAATTCCAATACAGTCTGAGCGATTTTGAGCTAAATTCGGCCAAACAGTGTCAAAATTTGCTATTTTCTGGCAAGAACAAGGACAAATTGCGTCTGCTTTGGACAAAGGTCAAAATTTCACAGTATTTAAGAAGACACGGTCCCACACCCACACAAAAGGAGGAAAGAACCACGAATGTAACCAAAATTGCCGTGATGTAGCTGTTAGTTATATATACATATATATAGGTGTCTGACCATGGTCTTCTAATTTTACCGAAAAATGTGTAAAAAGTCATAAAATCAATAGGTAAAAAAATGGCAAAAAATGTCTCAAAGTCTCGGTTTTGGCGGTCTCGGAATTTGGTATCGGTCTCGGAAGTCTCGGTCTCGTGCTCTCGGTCTCGGTCTCGGTCTCGGAAAAAAAACCGAGACTTCCATCCCTAATGTGAAGCCACCGATTGGCATAACAAAGTTGACCAGCCAAACACTAAAGATTAAAGAATAAAATATAATAATAATCACAGTTCAAACAGACAGACTTGAAAGAAAATATCAAATAAAAAACCTATCATAAACATACATTTATGTGTGTGTACTGTGTTTACTGATGAACTAAACAACCACGGTAAAGCTGTTTTCGGAAAAAAATCGACAGAATCTCACTATTTGATGTGAATTTTTGATGAAATAAAAACTTCCGAAAAAAATTTTCTGCCAAAAATATAAACCAAAGGGGGGACCACAGAAAAATTTGTCACAGATTTGAAAAGCCGAGACCGGGTACAAACTACAAACCGAGACTTTTCGACTACCGAGACCGAGACCGAGACCGAGACTGGGCTAGTCTCGGGTTTTGACCGAGACCGAGACCGAGACTTCCATCCCTAGTAGGGATGGAAGTACCGAGACTTCCATCCCTAGTAGGGATGGAAGTACCGAGACTTCCATCCCTAGTAGGGATGGAAGTCTCGGTCTCGGTCAAAACCCGAGACTAGCCCAGTCTCGGTCTCGGTCTCGGTAGTCGAAAAGTCTCGGTTTGTACCCGGTCTCGGTTTTTCAAATCTGTGGAAAATTTCCTGTGGTCCCCCCTTTGGTTTATATTTTTGGCAAGAAAAATTTTTTCGGAAGTTTTAATTTCACCAAAATTTCACACCAACAGTGAGATTGTCAATTTTTCCCGAAAACAACTTTACCGTGGTTGTTTAGTTTATCAGCGACACAGTATACACAAAAAAATGCATGTTTGTGATTCGGTTTCTTATTTCATACGTTAAGTCTGTCTGTGTGATTATTATTCTATTTTATTCTTTAGTATTAGTGTTTGGCTGGTCAACATTTTATGCCAATTGGTGGCTTCACACACACACACACACACACACACACACACATATATATATATATATATATATAATTTTAACACTCGTAAAACGCCTTACAAACGCAAGATTACTGAACCACAAGGCTGCAGGGGCTGCACTCGGCCACACTGGCCACAATTGAAATTATATATTGGTGTTGAAACCCTTAGGGTGGATTTCACCACGGTGGTTTTTGAAAATCATGGTTTTACGTACGTTTTCATATGATGTATACATAATTTCATTGCGAATTAACCGCCTGATTCGCTAGGAATTTCGTAAATTTTCTAAAACCATGGTTTTTGCTCAGTTGAAATTTCAAACCTGCAGCATAGCAGGTTTTTATTTTGCTGAAATATCAACTGAGCAAAAACCATGGTTTTAGAAAATCTGTGAAATTCGTAACGAATCATGCGATATTTTGTAATGAAATTATGTGCAAATCATATGCACATGTACAGTGGCGTACCCAGAAAAAAATTTCGGGGGGGGGGAATGATTTTTTGTAATGGGTTAAAATGCACTTTTTAGCAATTTTAACACTCGTAAAACGCTGTACAAACGCAAGATTACTAAACCACAAGGCTGCAAGGGTCTGGGGGCGGCAGCCCCCAGAAAAAAATAGGGAAAATTTTCGGTTTGTTGGCCAAATTCTGTCAATTGGAGGCGTATCAGAAAGTTTTTCGGCAGGACTATAAAAACCAATGGACACAAGGTTGCAGAGGTCTGGGAGAGAAAAAAAATTGGCGATTTTTCCACTTTTTAAACCGAATTTGGTCAACTGGAGACGTATCAGAAATTTTTCGGACAAAATTTAAAACAAAAGATGGGAGTGTCATATCAGACGGTGTAGTCCGTCCGGGGGACCCTTGTGTAAAAAATCACTGGGGAACAATTTCGGGGGAAGGGGGAATTCCCCTCATTCCCCCCCCTGGGTACGCCCTTGTGTGTGTGTG
>JASANF010000487.1:0-10970 GCA_030248245.1 Trissonchulus sp. WLG1_4
ATAAGTACTAACCGCTAACCGACTAACCGCTTCGGTAATCTTGCGATTTTTTCTCAAAATTTGAACTTTTGGCCAAAGTTTGAACAATGAAAATTCTCCGGCTCCGGCACTTTTTTTGCCGGAGCCGGAGCCGGAGGCTCAAATCCGGCCGGAGCCGGAGCCAGAGCCGGAGCCTCCGGTCGATCGCTGTCCACATCGCGTGCAAGTAAACACTATTTCTCAACTCTTTGCGTAGAATAGACAGTAAAGCAGTACAGAAATATGATCATAAATTACATAGTACATACATATTGGGCATACAGCTAGTTGAGGCTGGATGGGTATTTTGGCGCAATCAAGTGGCATGCGTGATGGTGTACATCCAAAATTGGAATTGCCGCAAACGTGTTAAGCCGTTCAGTTCAGTCCATTTTGTCTATTACCATTCATAAATTTATGACTAAAATAACTCTACTTTTGCTTTTAGAACGACGAATTTCATACGTAAACGCTGTTAACAGTCATAGGACATAGTGTTCGTCATTCGACTCTTACTCTTTACACAATAATTCCTAGGGGGTTAGGAGGAAGTTGTAATTGTTGTGAGTGTTATCGCTCACGCGGCACCCTCCAAGCCTATTGCCTATCCCACTTTCCAAACCGATCCTTCAGCCCCCTACCGAAACTGGATTTATCCCCCAAAATTGCATAAATTTCTTGCCAAAATCCACCTCAGAATCCCTCCCCCGGTCATCTACCGACCCTTCATTCCGATCCGCTTCAGATTACCTCAGCTGGCCGTGTAAGATCATCGTGAGGACGACAAACGCTTGATCGCAGTGTACGCCTTGTAATATTACTCGTGATGGTGATGATGAAAATGACGATGATTTTCGGGGTCAGTCGAACGGTGTTCATATGCTGGGGCTGCTGATTGAAACTTACCCACATCCCTCAAGAAGCCAACGACACTAATGAAATCATCGTTTAGGGCTGCAAACGTGATGAGGTATAGTCTAGTAGGACACGTGTATGATACGGACATTAGTCCGTTATCACTCCATGTCCTTTCTTACATGCGACAATGACCATAGCTACGTCAGTGTCACTCATACGTACAGTTTCATGAAAACAGTTTACTACCGTAGTCATGCACACGCAAGGGTGGTAGTTACGTCCGCACAATAAGTTGCTGTGAGTGTTAACTGCTAAATGCCATGAAAAAGTGTACAAAAGCCCATTTTTCTGAACAAGTAACCTCAAATTTTCCAACTAATAAACACATTTGTTAGCGTGAAAAGACAGACGCGCGCTTCTGCTGGTTGCGTTGGGCCATTAAAGTTGTGTCAAGAGCCCTCATAAAATAATTTCTGCCCAAAATTCAATCAAAGTCATTCATAGTCACTCTCGCAGACTGTACAGACAAATTCACAAATATATACACACATTTTACAAGCAACAAAAAGTTGTCATAATTTTATGGCCAAAAACGTTTTTTCCTTGCCACCTCATAATGGCTAAATTGTGTGAAAGTTATGATGGGCATTAGGAAAACTCGTGCCGTTTTTTTAATGCGTCGTTTAAAGCCTGGCTCATAAGAACGACATACCTACGTAAGGTTACTAAGTATTAAGTACCATAGTTTATATGCTCGATTTCTTATCAATTAAACTGCAGACTAGAGTTCAGGTCATCCGTCTATGTATTTTTGTTCACACTTTTCAGATCCGGATTTATGTACATATGTACCATAAAATACATTTTGCCAACTGGCGCTGAGATAGACAGGTAATCCTAACATAAGCAACCATATTTTAATTATCCTTTCATGTAATTACAGATACACACATGTACAGAATATCTACCCAAATGAGCTATCTATACAGAAGCTTAGACTCTAAATTCCGCTTTAATTGTTCGAGTGCACCAGCGTGTGTCTGATTCGACCCTAGCTACTGTAGCTAGCTAAACGAACAGCAATAAGCCAAGGCCTAGCACACAACAGGGGATCAGTTTATTTAACCTATTCACACTGTGCTTGTTTTTTTCAGCAGACAAATGATCAATAAGGCTAAGCTGAGATCTAGCTTCACCCCAAAGGTGAACTTAAGCCTCGGCTAGAGCTTGTTATGGTTACTCACAAAGAGAGCGTCGCTAGACTGTAATTAAAGTTGGTACAAGACTGTAAGAGAACTGTAAGGTGATGGAAACAGCCTGAATACAACTCTGAGCACTTGGGTGTTCAACTTAGAAAAAGTTTTCATTTGCGATTTTTGTGTTAGGTATTTTAAGCAAAACAGTTATGTACCTACATACTGTGTTTTAGCTTCTTCTTTGGCTGCCTGACTACAATATTCTGATTTGCATAAGATTTAGAGGCAACACTTTTTCGGCAACTACGGCGTAAAAACAGTCAAGTGGGCTTTCCTATTTCTGAAAAGTCCATGGTCAAACAAATTAAATAATTTGCATATCAACTTCAGTTGGACTCTGGAAATATCTATTGTCCTTTTAGAGTTTGGAAAAGATAAAAAAAGGGAACAGGTTAGCAGAAAATTAAGACAATCAAAACAAATTCGTAACAAAACAAGTTTTTGTTACAGTAGATATGTACAAGATATGTAATGCTTCTTGTTTGTTTATTTCCAGGTATACGTTTGAATAGGAGCGATCACTTCAACAGAATTTTGAGGTTGAAATTTAGTGAAAAATAAATCGGCCTTCCCCATGCGACAAAAATACAGCAGTTGTCTGGAAGCTAGGAAAACACACTAATCATAGGCTAGGCTACAACCGTTTGCAATTAGGGTATTATACAATCCTTATTTTTATGCAAACCATAATAACGAGAATATCTTTGAAACACCGAATGGTAGAAACTTGATTTTTGCACCACTAAATGCGCAAAAAAATTTGCTATTGCACGGCTTTTTAATTTTGTTGAAACTTTTTAATTAACATGAGTTTTGCGCGTTATCAACGTTTTTAAAACAATACCAGCCCATTACAATTACTTTGAAAAAGATTTGATGCACTACTATGTAGCATCGTAATCACAAGTTTCAATGTGAGTACGATGCTAGTAGCGCATCACATCTTTTTCAAAATCTTTTTCGCAATATTATATAAGATTACATGAGAAAAATTTACATAAATCGTGAACGCAGAAGTCGCATCACAAAAATTCATATGGAAAATTTTTTATCAATATCAAATGACCTCATACTGTGGATCTGGTTAACCCTTTAATTCCCAGAGCTGCCATTTGGCACATCACGTGATGAATACCCAATCGGGGGCCATAAAACTTGATTTGTTCATTCTATTCAGCTGAACTGCAAATTGTTTTTTCAGAAAGCTTAGATCTTTATATTTAGTGGCCAAATTTTGAATCTTCTACCACACAACAAAACCTATGCTTCCATAAGCAATGTGCAAATTTAACTTTTTTTCATCGCAAAAGTAGTATATATTTTCTTCGTTACCTCATCAAGATTTTGGGTTGCGCCGCCAGCAGTCAACTTTGTATGCATCAGATACAACAAATGTTGTACTCTATTGCTAGCCTTCAATTATGGCAAGCGCACGACTTTTGTGTTAATACTCTAGGGAGAGGTACATTATGCCTGAGCGATGGCGCAATTTTTTCACAAATTCTCAACTTTGAGCGCTTATAACGCAAAAACGGTGCGTCCTAGACAATTAATCGACTGACTATGTTTAGTGCACAATTCATTTCTCTATCGAATGGTGGTTTCGCGATCTCTCTACGATGCACGTAACTCGAGCAATGATCAAAAAACTAGAAGGTGTCAGAATCGGGCTGCCTGGCGCGAGATGCTCTGGGCATTAAAGGGTTAATGTAGTCTAAACTAGAGGGCACTAGACTTGTAGGTACATGAGTGTAAGTAATAATGGTAAGTATTCTTGTTATCGGAGCAAAAACCGATAACAAAAGTGCATTCTCTACTCTAATCTGCTGCTTTGCAATAAAACGGCCCATTTCAATGTACTCTTGATTTCAACTATTCAAAAAGCAAATGTTGATCGTACAATGAAAATTAAACTTAAACTTAAATTAAACTTCGGTTTTCACAAAGTAACTATATAAAAAAATAAAGAAAAAATGAATAATGAATGAATTAAGAAGAAATACTTAACGGTCAGTCTCACGCCAGAAAGTAATATCGAAGTTGAAGTACGTTGTAAATCATCATGTTATGCGCTTAGTCAGATTTTGTTTTCTGCATATTTTTTCCAATTTATTACCCAAATGCCATCAACTACATATGTAGGTAACTATGCGGACACCCGGTATCTAGTCAAATCAAGACGTCTTTATTTCATGAAATACAACCTTCCTTTCTCAGTTAAATAAACTGCCAGCTGAAAATATTTTGGATCTTGATTTGACGGATGTACATCTTGCTCTGAAATCCAGTAGTTACAGCGGCATTTTAGCTGGACCAAGCTTGGATGGGATAGGGAAGAGTGTCATTGCTACATACATAGCCCTCTCTATTGTGAATTCTTCCCATTATGTATGTACATAAGTCTGTACAGTTGCTATTGCTTTTGCAGTTGCAGTAAATATGTTAACTTCAATGATTTCTGACTAAACGTGCTTTGAACTAAACTTTCAAACGAAACAGCAACTCTTTGTTGAGCTGAAATACGGTTTAAGAAAATCGACGAAATTCGAAACGAATCATGCAATTTTTCGTAATGCAAAATATATGAACACGTACGTTACGTAGTAAAACCATGGTTTTTAGTAAAACCACTTTTTTGTGGAATCCACCCGGTGTCTTGGTAACATACATGTCATTCCACGAAATACGAAGTCATACGTACGATGTTCATGCATGATATTTACATACATACACAGAATAGACACAGCTTCAACCTGCAAGGTATCATTTGTTTGCTGATTGCCCCAAGCTATTGTTTTTCTAAGCTTGCTTTTATAGATAAAAACCAGATTCACAAAACGCCTCCGAAAACTTTCTTCGGGCATTAAAGGTTACAATAAGGCTCAATTTCTCGAAATTCAATCTTAGTCCAATTATGAGTTAGCGGTGCATCATAATCCACTTAAGGCGATTTAGGATTTGTGAACCAGATAAGAGGGAATTTGACTCACATCTAAGCTTTAATTGAAACACAAAATGGACAACTTTCAACTGCCCTCCGGCTAAATTTGCACTTTTGCTTCAGTCAATCAACAGGGTTACGGCCTAAAGGACATTACTTCATGAAAGAATTATGGAACTGTAGATACTGTACCGGCCTGAGTGTGACTTTATGGCATACGATTTGAAAAAATATTGAACACATTGGCTGAATAATCAACGCAGACATACATACATAAAATTATGCATAAAAAAGAGGCGCAGAAATTTTACTGTGCACTGTATTTGGTATAAATTAAATATATACATAGTACAACAAATTTGGAGCGGTGTCCACAGCAGAAAAATCAGATTCCCTATTGGTTCGCCACGACAATGCAATTCGATCAGCATGTACCATAAAGTCTGTAGAGATTCCATTACATATCGTGCAACAACGAGGTGTTTAATGGAACGTCATGTACTCATGTGGTATCATGATGTGGTATTCCATGGAGTGTGACAAGGGGCAACCGACGTCAGAAACGGGTTTAAGTATGAGGAAACTAATTCAGCGTTTATCTAAGCATTAGTTACATATGTTGTTAGGTTGTACAAACACACATTGTATGTTTTTGTTTCGTTTACATAGATACATACATAGGTACAGATACATACCTACGTTCATACTACGTATGTATATATTTATGAGCATATGTCGGTATTCGTAATTATTATTGAGCGATTGGTTGATGTTCGTACCTGCGCAGATTAATAGCTTACATGATGACTATTGTATCAAAATGCGCGCTTCTAAGCGATTCCGTCTAATTAATAAATTCATTTCAGAATTATGAAGGTCTGCGACTTCCTATTCATGTACAACACATCACCAGGTAGACTATGGGCTACTTCCAAAGGGTATATCAACAAGTTAGCTTAATTTCATTGCAAACTTATTAGGATAAAATGTCTAAAGCGGCAACAACTTAATTTCTGCCCAAACAGAGCAACATTCAGAGACTATTAGTAACGCCACCAACTTCGAACAATGCGGGGTAAACAAGGGCAATCCTGTGATAATTTGCTAAAGTGCTGGCACAAATCAAAAGGTGGATAATTTTGGTGCCTATCGCAAACGTTCACTAGAGTTAATGGCAATTTAGAGCAAGGTCAGATTCAAGAACTCAATGCAAATAGGTAATGTATGAGAGAATATAACCAGTCGACATCACGGAAATAGAAAAAAAAAGTAAAAATTTGATATTTTGATTGTAACTAGGGGAAAACTTGAAGGTTTTTTATTTCTGAAGTATAAACAAAAATATTATATATACTTCTTGACCAAAAAGAAATTTTGTGCCAGCATGAAGCCTCGTTCCTAAATTTGTCCTTGTCCCATTCGTTTTGCCTCTGAGCAATTTCACAACCACGTTTCCAAATGTGGCTTCCAAATTTTTCAAATTTTAGGAATCAATACAAAATTACAATCTCTCAATTTTTCATACCAATGACCAAAGTTTGTCCTTGTCCCTGTCTTGATGCCGTTAAGAACGAGTACCAGAACCTGGAGTAAGGTACATATGTAGCTGAGTTCTACGCGGTCCGAACAATTAGTCCTCATAAGTCTATCTTACATATGTATTTAATCCTAAGCAATCTGATTAGTATGCTATGCTCTGGTCACTAGATAATAGATATGTAAGTAGATAAATTAGGCAGGGTGTTATAGTTTATATTTATGTATATAGCAGATAGATACATATGTTGTCAGGAATTACAATTTAAGTCATTAGACCACAACATAAGAAAATTAACAATTAGACTATTGAATCATTGGTTGTCAAACCTAATTAAACTAAGAATGCTCAAATTTTAAATGGCAAATTTCAATTCCACTGGAGAAACTTCGAACCCCGGCACGAAGTGTTTATGCCCATCTGCTAAGCTCCCACTACAATTGCCAAGTATTAATGTCACAATAAGAGGTCACGGTCAATTTTGAAAATTTCTCCAAATCCGATTCAATCAACTGAACTATTCAGCGCTCGGAAATTAGATCGCACCTCTGCATATCTTCCACATAATTTCACATTCAAAATGGTTGCATCAAGACAGCATACTGTAGTGCCGTTAATAAAAAGCCAATAGCCACTACAGTAATACACGGCTAAAAAATTATTAAAACAGCATTTTTACTGTCAAAAAACTAAGCCAATACTCAAAACAGAGTAACACTATCAAAACTAATAACAACAGTCTGTAAGAGGGTAATATGAGTAATTGTAACTAGAAAGTACAGATCTACCATTGCGTTACCTATTGTACAGGAGTTAGGCCTGAGTACAGTTTCAGTAGGCTAAAGATTAGAAATAAGGACAAAAAAAAAGTGCATGGAAATTCTAGGTTTTCTAGTTGCCTATTACATGCTCGACTTAAAAAGATGATTTTAGTAGTATTTTTCATTATTATTTGATTTAGTATTTGTTAAAATAAATTTTACTCTTTATTTGATGGTTCTTCTTATATCTGCCCTGTGAGAACCATTGAGTGCAGACTGTTGATCAAAAACAGAGCTCTGCGGTTCCATTACTTCAAAACGTTATGGTAGAAAAACAACTCTGACACATGTACATAGGTAACCCCTACATACATAGCAGCGATAGCCTCATTTCTGTGCTACCCATGTTTTTCATTGCATAGTTACAGTACTGCTGGTTATAGCTAGGTATATAACAACCAAAAGTACAGTAAGGAAACGTCTGGAAAGTTACAGTAGGACTTTAAACTTTTCTCCCTCAAAGTTGTCCAGTGTCGACTTGACGACTAAGTGTCTGCGAAATTTACGGAACAGCAGCCACTTTGAAACTTTGTATGAGCCACATTTTGCGCATAAAAGTCACCGAAAACAGGTGCTCGTATTGAATGCATATTCATTTGCTAATCTTGTAAAAATAAACTAACTAGATTTGTTCAAATCCTTTTCAAAGCTTAAAAGCCTAAAACTGAATTGCTTCAATGAATTTTTCAGCGATAAACTTGATGGCCGTTTTCAAGTTTTCGGTGATTTTTATGTGCGAAATTTTCCTGAATAAATACAGTAAGTACCTCAAAAAGTCAAAAATATTGGCATAAATATTATTTACACAAAATACATGCGTTTACAGAAACGGTTACGGCAAATTTGAATATCAGCTGTACTTAAAAATTTTAATCACGAAATTATGCTACGTTTACCACAAATGAAACCAACTGCTACGATTTTATATTGAAAGAAATAAGACAACATGCAGTGCTGTCATCAGGTATATGTCATGATGAACCAATAAATAGTTTAAACACGGATTCAGCCATTTTTGGTTCAAGTATGTGTACTATTACAAATTTCAACGTATGAGTTTATTATTTTTTAACTAAAAAGTCGTTTAAAATCAAAATACCACATATGTATATTACATATTCTAGGCCATATATATACATTACATACAATAGTTATGCATAACGAAAAAAGCATAGATGATAGATTACATATCACATTAGTCGAGAATCGAAAAAACATGAGTACAGAATATATTCTGCCCTTGTACAATACAATATATCACTTAAGGGGGTAGTGTCGCGAAAGCAGTTTTGCTCATAGGTTGCAAAAAAAGATCTTTTTGTTTTCAACTTGTACGTTCACTGAGAAACTAGTCCAATGCTATACTGTGTTAAATAAGTACTGCCAGACAGTAGACTACCAATATCTACCAATATCCTAAACCAATCACCGATTGTAAGCCAGACATCACACAATAAGGACATGAAAATTCAAAAAATTCAGCCAGATATCAGATTGGCCAGCTTGTGAAGCACACATAACGTGTCGACGCACTGTTTTTTGCCACAAATAAGAAAAAAGAAAAATGAAGGTTCGTTTTTCTTTTGATTTTAAAATAAGCGTCTAAATTTTTCACAATTTATCATTATTGCTGAGAGTACTTCACTGTTTACGCACAGTTTCACAGTTCAAATAGGTATTACTCCGCAACCACTCAAGCAATTTGCACTAAATTTTGTGTGCATAAACTACAACATATGTTCTTTTAGTCTATGTAAACAAACTAAACAAATAAGTTGATAATTGTGACGAAAAAATCGAATGTGAATAGGTTTTTAAAACGTCATTTTTCCGACTTTGCGACCTCACTGCAAACAGTATACTGCATCAATTTTGATGAAACTTGGCGAAAATACTTGCCTCAACATACAGTACCGCTCAGAATCAACGACCTACTGATGCCGGCTTCGGCATCAATTTTTGGGGCATCGAAGCCGGCATCATTTTCTTCTGGCATCACTGATGCCGAACTCACTGAGGCCACGCAGGCATCAGTGACGTCAAATGTTCGGCTAGCTGGGCAGCGTGGGAACTTTACTTGTGGCTAAGCCTACCCTATGGTTCTCACTCAGCTAGCTTTACCACCTCACTTTACTACGGCTAAAATATGCATTTTGGCCGGCATTTCGCCTTGGCCAAGCGTGCTGCGTGTGTGTATGTTTGTTTGTCAGGCAGTCGGTGTCGGCTAGCAGTGACCTGCTGACCTTTCTATACTGACCACATTGAGACACAGGGATGCAGGCGGGGGCACGAAGGATAATGTATTCTCCACTAAAGGATTCTGGCTGTGTTCGTTCAAACTTGATTTATTTTGTTAGGTTTTCACTGTCGCATAACACAATTTAAAATGTAAATGTAAAATAATGTAAAATAATGTCAAATTATTCAATAATCAATTCCACCAGGGTCCCCCGCCAGCCCGCTACAATTTTAGGGTGCAGTTTTGATACATTTTGAAAGAAAACTGGAAACAAAGCTAGCGACACAGGAAAAGTTAAAAGACTTAACACATTGAGACAGTGGACTTTAGTTAATTTAGTTAACTTAGTTCTAAAATTGAACTCACATATTACACAAAGTTTACAATAGATAGCTTCATAAGTGCTAAGATAAAGTGATAATATACTAAATATGATAAAATAAAGGTGACAAATTAAATGCATCTTATGTACCTATGATTCAACTTCTTATCATAAATGAAACAAACAAATTTTTCAACAATTTTAACAACATTTCAAGTTTTTAACAAATTAGAAAATTTGAACAGTATTGGGAGTCAATTATTTTCTCCTCTGCTTTTCTCAATTTTATATGTTGCTCAGCTATCTTCTTCTTCTTCGAAAATTATCAAAACTGCACCCTAAAATTGTAGCGGGCTGGCGGGGGACCCTGGTAGAATTGATTATTGAATAATTTGACATTACATTTAAATTGTGTTATGCGACAGTGGAAACCTAACAAAATAAACCAAGTTTGAACGAACACAGCCAGAATCCTTTAGTGGAGAATACATTATCCTTCGTGCCCCCGCCTGCATCTCTATGGCTCAATGTGGTCAGTGTAGAAAGGTCAGCAGGTCACTGCTAGCCGACACCGACTGCATGACAAACAAACATACACACACGCAGCACGCTTGGCCAAGGCGAAATGCCGGCCAAAATGCATATTTTAGCCGTAGTAAAGTGAGGTGGTAAAGCTAGCTGAGTGAGAACCATAGGGTAGGCTTAGCCACAAGTAAAGTTCCCACGCTGCCCAGCTAGCCGAACATTTGACGTCACTGATGCCTGCGTGGCCTCAGTGAGTTCGGCATCAGTGATGCCAGAAGAAAATGATGCCGGCTTCGATGCCCCAAAAATTGATGCCGAAGCCGGCATCAGTAGGTCGTTGATTCTGAGCGGTACTGTATATTTTCAAAATATATAAAGAACGATGTCGTATCTTTTTCTAAAAATGTTTTATAGTTACGCAAAATCGACTGCTTTCGCGACACTACCCCCTTA